>VXAZ01007128.1:5198032-5272532 GCA_013399875.1 Gymnorhina tibicen | reverse complement strand
TGGAAGACTGATTTTCACCTTTCCTTACACACCACACTAAATGCCTATTCACCAAACACCACAGAGAACATCAAATTGTGTTTCAGAAAGTTTTTCTTGTGTCACTATGATATCACTGAAGTGCTTCATAAAGAATCGGTAGGTTTAGCTTTGTGATACAGCAAAGATAAGACTGCGTTAAGAAGCCCATGCAATAAATGCAGAACTCAAACACAGAGAGCATGTCTGGGATCTCAGTGTACAACACACTACAAAATTGTCTTGCCAGTAGTATGTCAGTTAAAAACACGAAGTTATAATATATAGTTCTCTCTGAATATACAGGAGTTATATAAAATAAGTATCTAATTTCATGTTTGAAGCTTTACTGTGTAAAACTCTATATTGGCTTCTGGTAAAACAATAATCAGATTAACTCTGTTTAGTAAACTGTTAGAAAGAACTCATATACTCCTAAAATCATGTAGTTCCATTTAAGAGTTTTTATTCATGTCCAATAAGAGGAGAGGGTGTTATTTTTATGGATAGTGTAAGCTAAAATACGGGACTGTGAACTGAAGCAGCTAAAAGGAATTTTCCATTCTCCTCTATGAACTTAATGAAAAAAATCAGAAGGGGCTAGAACAGACATCCAAAGGTCATAACAGAAATGCTTCATTTAGATTAATATTGCCTGTAAGAGCCCTGGTTGTTCATATTCGCTGGAACCATGTCTTGTAAAGGAAACACAATAAGGAATGAAAGCAATGGTAAGAGAAAAAACATATCTATGAATAATTGAGAATTACTTCTAAGTAATGCAGATATATGCATTATGTATGAATAATGGTTTACTTTTTCATACTGTATTTCTATTTCTCTGATCCTTGCCTTCACTTAAATGTAATAATGATTCTATGATGTAGCATCTATATGAATTAAGGGTGGGAATAAGGAGATCTGTTGCATTGTACAGCACTGGCATGTGGACCTAGAGACAAGTGAAACACATCCATTAAACTGTTCAAAACCTAACAGAACAATATCATTTTATGCATCCACATACAGACATTTAACAAAACTAAGTAACAGCCTTGTTCAAACAAATGTGTTCATTTTTTCTTGCATACAGAAATGTAACACTCAACAGAGGGAAAGGAATTTAGGTAAGGAAAGAAACTCATTATTTCTAAGTTTAGAAGCTTGAATTTAAGGACAATTTCTCTTCTTATTAAATTGAGGGAATATTTCTTCCATATGCAATGGAAACAAGTTCCTTTCATAGGTCAGGAGAACATGAAAGTTATTCTCCTCTGGACCAACTAATAACCCTTAAATAGACAGTTATGGCAGCTTGGACACAGCCAGGTCATAAGAAAGTCCCAGGATTACAGACAGGAAGACTTATTATATTTGAGGTTCATTTCCAGAGCCAAATCTATTAGTTAAATTAAAAGCTTAGTCTATGCCTGCAAAACTGAATTTTGCTGATGTAGATATAACAATACTGAATGTAAAGAAAGTCATTTAAACACCACAGACTCCCAAAAAGAGCAACTACTGTAACAGCAATCATACTGACAAAATGAAGTTTTGCCAGCACAAGCCTACTTATGCTTAGGGCTTATTAGAATTACTTACCCCAGCAAAAGCTGCTCACTTTGCTACATAAGCAGCATTTAAACTGTGAACACATTAGCAGTAAAATACAATCAAATACCAAGAATAGCTAAGCAATCCTAGTTCAGGCAAAACCTAGAAAAACGCTTTTGTGGTAGAAGGTAAATTATGAAACAATTGTTTTCAAACACTGCAAGCAGTCATGATTGCTACAGCATTACAAAGTCAGCTACACTTTCTGCTGAGATAAGCTAAGACAAAACTAGAGCCAATAGGTCTGTTCTTAAAGGTCACCTGCCAACCTTTATGATTGAAACAATAAAAAGCTGCAGACTTGAAAGAAAATCTTACACATAACTTAGCTAAAGCATAAAGTCACATCAAGCACTGCATTAAGACAAAGCTTAAAGCTGATTTATTCCAACTTTGCATATATGTGCTCAATAGAGAGAGTGACATTATCACACTCCTTATTGCTGTCTTACACAGTTTTACAAAGGAATTGTCTTAAAGCCGGTGAAAGAGGAGTTTAGCTATGGAATTTATTTCATAGAATGTTCATATTCTAAACCAAAAGTATTTTGGTTCTTCATAGACTGTTACATAATTTATATTAAATTAGGTCTTACCCTGTTTGGAAAACATAGAGAATCATCATGATATACAATATGCAAATCATAATACTAAATAACAATACTAAGTATTTCCATCGCATTTCAATCTATATATAAATAAACAGCACTGGCTCAAAATAACTGGTCATCTGATTCTAAAAGACTTGCTATCAGTACAATCTGAATTTTTAATACACTAACAATTTTCAGAATGAGGTTGTGCCTGCAATTTTGCTTTCCAACAATATGCAAGATCTGTTTTTCTAAGAGATCCTGAATTACTTTCCTGCAAAACAAAAACCTACTGCAGGACACTGAACACAAAAGGCTTTTTGTTACAGGTTTGATACCTTAAAAATTTGAAAGATAGAAAATATGATGTTATCAGATAGACAATTTAGAGAAAAGTTCAATGGGAGGGTGTGAAAATCTGGGTATTACAGACATTCTAAGCTTAACAAATGAGTAGAAATCACTCTGAAGAACAGAACTGGTGGACATGCACAAAGCAAGAACCAAGACATTCATTTTAAATGGATGAAATGTCAAATCCATGACAGATTTTTGAACCCCACTAAGGGCTCTTAAAAAATAGGCATGACTGTTCAGATCGCAAAGGTTGGGGGAGACAGCTAAAGGAGACAATATTCTAGAAATTTATGAAGTAGTGTTCCTTTTCACTGTAAGATGATGGCATAAAATTAAGTGGCAAGTGATCAGATGAGACAAAGAAATTAAAAAAACCCCAAAGATGGTGTTTTATTTGCATGTTGTTATGTTATAGAGTAACTATTTATGCTGAAAGCTATTTGTGAAATATCTTTTTCAACCCACATAAATGAAATGAAAATTACTCCTCAATAGCTACCATCTACAGAACACCACATCATCTTATATGGGTTCTGAAAAAAAAAAACCTCATAGGGGGCTGAGAAAGCCTCTAGAAAGTATTCCCACTCACTTGACTCCCTCCTGTAGTCTTCTCTGGGCACCTACTATTGAACACAAGAGAATGGACTGGACAGTTTAGATTTGCTTCATGTTGAACAGAGGATTCATGGCAGAACTGAATTCACTCAAGTCTGCAGCTCCAGCTGTAGCACCCCAACCAGCTGATTCTTCCTCATCTGCTACTTATATTCACAAAGCCAAAAATTCACTATTGAAAATAAAAATAACCAAGAACAAATGGTATTTGCTCCTTTTTAATGCTTTACATTAAAAGAATACATATTTGAACCTTCCAACATGACTCTTTTCAAAAATTCACTTAACAGTAACATCAAATATTTGTGTCACATTTTTAAAAGTTAGACATTCAGTAACTGATCAGCAACACGAAAGAGGAAACAAAATTACAGGTTTAAGGTTAATAGCTTATTCCTTTACTAAAGGGGAGCTTTTATAAAGTATAATACCAAGGAGTTGTGTTTTACATTAAAAATGGTGATTAGTATTACAGTCTGTACATGCCTAGACTGTGAGAACTCCCTTGCAATAATGAACTCTGACCACTGCCTTTGATATGAATTGCAATGATGTGCAACTTGACAACAGAGTTATTAGCTGACACAAAATGTAACATTTCAAGAGTCTGTTTCTGGGCAAGTCTTCCTGCCTGGCGTTATCTGACAAAGAAGCATACATGCAAACATTACACCAAACAATAGGAACAGCAAAGATCGTAAAAATTCTCTGCTGTTTTATAGTAGCGTTTCTTCTCTAAAAGGAAAATCTGGGTTTTTACAACTCAATTTACATAGATGTGAAACTAGCATAATCAAAATCAAAATCGGGTTCTAAATATACATAAACATTCCCTTAAATTCCAATAAAACAGTTTCATCCTCTGGCAATCTCTCTCAATCCATCTGGATTGTGATTTTCTCACTAATGCTGTACACCTCTAACACGTAATTCTACTGCTCAGTTCAGCTGGACTAGGCCCTAAGGCTTACCAGTTATCAGAACTACTCTATTTTATTTTATTCATATTCATTATAGAAAATAAAACAACACATAAAAACAGAGAAGTAATTTAGAAGCAAATAGATCTACTTTTTAAAGTGAGCATTTCAACCTTAAACTAGGAAATTAAAATAACTAATGAGAAGAACAAAGTGTTTTTAAAGCAATTAATATAAGCCCACATTAATCCAGCAAAGCACTGAAGCACTAGTCCTCTAGTATAATGGCAAAGAAGCTACAGAAGGTTCAAAGACAATCTATGCACAATGCTAACAAATGAATTGAATCACAATGCTAGCAATTAAAAGCACCACATTGAATTCCAAAGAATTTGGTTTTGGTTTGGGGTTCTTTACTGTTTGTTTTTTGAAATAAAGGGCAAGGATTTTAGACCATTTCAGAATATACTGGAATGTAACTAAATGCTGATGTAGACCATCATAATGTATGAAAAGACGATCAGCTTATTACTAACACCAACTCTAAAATGTGCCTTTAATGGTCTTTAATATATAATGCATAAGGACAAAAAGTAGCATAAATGAATTTTGAAAATTGGACAATTCTTGGATGATTGTAAAGACACTATGACAGTTGCTTTAATTAGTCAAGACAATAAGCTGCAATGTACGAAGTTGATCCATCTATCATCTTCACAGGTACTAGATCTGTGGCATTCAGAAGCAGCAGATCTCTTTGTTGTTGCTCTTCAGCACCTTCCTGTTTTGGTTTCTGATGCCTTTTCCCCTTTTTTAGAGCAGTGCCTAATGTTTGACTAGAAAATTTATTTTAAGGACAGGAGGTGAGAAAGGTTGCTTAATTTGGTCCCCTGTCCTTCACCATACATCTAAGAAGGGTGCCTTACCATTAGTTTTTAGTTAAGTGTTTCTCCCTCAGGAAATGACCTTAAATAGAATACTGCAATGTGTCCCACTTCCATGATCATTATCTGATGCAATATCTGACTTCCCCCCACTTCTATTCTATTACTTTTACTGTCTCTCTTTCTTGCAACCAAAATTGTCTATTTTAGCAACCCATAAAATTCAGACCCCATAGTTTAGAACGTTTAGCTTTCAGATATATTAATGTCATCAAATGCTATGAGTTTCTGACTAAAGGTAGGCTGAGTAGCTGCCTAAGAGAGCACACAGCTACATTTCATAAGGTTCTCTGCAAGGCCAGAAGGCAAGTTAAGAATCATGATCCAGTAAAAGTTTCCTGGAGTAGCACAGTATAGAACCTATTACAACAGTCAAAACATTTAAGAGCAGCTAACTGGTATATCATATACATATAGGTATATCATATTCTTCGTTTTAAGAGAAACTAAGAAATTCACATAAACTCCTCCCCACTACTAGAAAAAACCTAGCAATCTGATCATCACAGACCACAAAAAAGAGCATAAAGGACTCAAAGCAGGAACCAAAAAAACCCCCAATCCTTTAGAGGTTATGTCTGACTTCCTATCCATACATATAACCTATACATTAAGTTTGTAAGCACACAAAAAGACAAGTTACCTATGATACTGTTCTTTCTGAATGCAGACTTTGCATAGCTAAATGAGACCTCAGCCTGCTACAGACATTTGCTCCCACTGTGAGAAGTTCTATTGCTCCAAAAGCTCTTCACGCAGGTACAATCCATCAAGAGTAATTAACATGAAGGGAAAAAAAACTAATGCAAATTTACAGTACTCCAGAAATGAATCATTAACTGAAGCTACAACTTTCCCTAATATCAGTGATTTCTTTTAAAATCAGCAGTCTCAATATAGCTAAATATGAACTCTGCTATTAATTCTTGCACTGATTTTAATGTCCACAATTTTCCCTATCACAAAACACTAAAAACTCTTGAAGAAGACAAGGCAATAGGTATTTATAAGAGCCACAACAGAATACTACTAAAAGGTTTAAAGCCAGACTGTCCTGGGTTACAATGTATTCTATTACCATGAGCTGTTGAAACCAGGTGTAGCGATGTTCCTTGCCTCCTCCCTCAGGACTAGCTTCTGTTAATGGGCCCAACAATGCCTTGCCCCACGACTCATAGATAACTCACACCTGGACTATCTCCTGTTAATGGGCCCATCAGTGCCCTGCCTCATGACTTACCATCCCATTGTGAGATGCTCTGCCCAGGAGGAAGGAGCCAAGCATTCCCACAAGGATAAAATCTGAGGTTTGGAACAGCATCAGCAGTTTTACCTGCTGGGATCCCAGAGGACTACAGCACCACTGGATTTTTGGAGGAGGACCAGACTTCTTTTTTTCTACAAGATCACCGGTTCAACAGAACCACTTCAAAGAGAACTGCAGCTACCACTGCATCGGACTGCTACTAACACCCTGCCCGGCAGGGTGCCAGGTTGTACCCCTGACTCTGTCAGGCTTTAAACCAGTTTCTCTGTATTTAAACCAGTTTCTCTGTATTATTGTTTCGTTATATATATATATATATATATATATGTAAAACCTGTTATTCCCGTTTCCTCATATCTTTGCCTGAAAGCCCCGTAATTTCAAATTTATAATAATTCAGAGGGAAGGGGGTTGTATTTTCCATTCCAAGGGGGGATCCTGCCTTCCTTAGCAGATGCCTGTCTTTCAAACCAAGACACAGACTATTTGCTTTGAGCCATAAAAGTATAAAATAGGCAGCCGATGGACAAATTTTGTTCAAAGTTCATTCTTCCAGTATCTGCTATTTTCTTAGTAAAAAAATTCTTAGTGAGGTTGTACCAGACACCAATTTTTGTGTGATGTAAAAGCAGGTACAAAAGGGTACCTGACTCAGTTATACTCTAGCCCATTCAGGTCAAAACAGACAAGAAAGCATTCAACCTTTTCTGAAACTGGATTTTCTTTCTGTGGATGCTCATATGATCAGATGTCCAAATACTTAGAAGTGTCCACAGAAACACGTTAAAGCTGGGGTTTTTTACAGCTACCATCTTACACAAGAGGCAACTTATGTTGGTGAGAGATCTAATTCTGCAGCACACTAACAGGATATCACTAGAGTTTTTCACTGCTAAATTGAAAAGCAATGGAGTGGAAGAGCTCCCACAATAAAGAATGTTAAAAATTACCTCAACAGTGGAGCAATGGCAAGGATTAGAAAGTATTTTTTGTATTCTTATAAAATGCTAATTAAAGGCATTCCAAATACGTATTGTAACTACAGTATTTTATCATAAGCTTAGAAAACATCAAAAATATAATTGTATTCTAATATCTGTGTCTATGCCATATATAACAAACAACCTGTAATAGAAATGTCCAAAAATAGTAAAGAGAAGATGAAATGTCTTTCCTCTGATACCACAATTTAGCTAATTTACAGTCTCAGCTATGAAAAAAAGGAAACAAAAAAATGGAGCGCATCTGTCTCCTTTCAAGTGCTAAAATAAGAACTGCTCAAATGGAGATGCCTCTATCAGGGAGCACACAGGTGAAAACTGAGCTGATGGTAAAAAGAAGAACAGTAAGTGTGAGATGCAAGAAAATTGGTAGAATTAATAAAGAGAGAGCAAGAAAGCGAGAATCGGTTAGGTGAACATGTCTGAGAACCAGCTATCATGTGGAACAAACTAAATAAAAGGACACTAGCCCTCGTCCTCCTCCCAATTCACTCTTTACTTTGAAATTATATTATTAATAACTATTTTCGAAAGACATTGCAACAGTAAGGTAAATACTAATTTAACATTTTGTCATTTTACAATCTTTTTGCTACCACCATGTCTACTCATTTAAAATCACAGGAGAAAGCGTCTATCCTTGAAAGCCAGGCATTGTGGATAAAATGTAAGCTTGAAGAAGCCACAGAAACTCAGTGCAGTGACTCACATCACTCTCATCAATACTAAAATGCAGTAGAGTTTTTCCACAAAGAACAAACTAAATCCCACAGGATTTGTGTCCAGTGTTTTTTATTTACTCCCCATCACAATTTTTGCATATACTTTCCATCTGTCTAATGAAAGGTGCAGAAGAGAGCATATGCCTTGAGTAATTTTGAGCTTCATGAATACTGATTAATTAGTCATAGAACCAAAACAGAACCAATTGTGATATAGTGCTTACTATAGCATGTACTTGGCTTCCATTTGTTCACCAACAATTTGTATCAATATGAATATATTATTCACCTCTCTCATGTTTTTGAAGCATTGGCTACTTCCTGCAAAATTTACTGGGAAGCCAAAGAATAAGGAAGAAGATAGACCAAGGGAATTGCCTAAACTGTGCTCCTTTAGAAACCCAGCCAAACAAATTATTTAGTAAAAGAGGAGCTGTAAAGCATGTGAGAAACACAACAATTATAGATGGGTTAGAATCTGGAATCTGGTAGCCAGTCCTTAAATAAAAGTGCTGGACATACTGGTATTTCAAATTATTAATAGTTCATTGAATATCCACAGCTGCTCTTTAATAATATTAAGAAAAAAATTCCTGTCTGATGCCTGATGGCCATGAGGATGAGTGTGCATCCACAATCTACCTACACTGAGCATAATGGCAAATAGGTATGATTGTGGAAATAAAGTAAATTCAGTATGGAGAGGAAATGTGCTGCTAATATAACCAGCATTCTAGTTACAGAAGTATTCTTCATAACTCTTAAAGTACTAGAATATCTGTGGGTTAATTCTAAAAATGGAAAGTTGTTCTATTTGTTTCTAGAATACATAAAATCCTACAGTAGCATAAACAGCTTCTTTACAATGAGAACTGTTCTATACAATTCAAAACACCAAAAATCTCAAGCCACCCTATTTTCTACTTCATTTGTAGTCAACTTCGTATATTAAAGCACCATTCCCAGCAGTATCATAAAAGATTAAAAAAGGATGTTTCCTATTTTGTAATAAAAAATGGGAAAACAAATTAAATTTCCTTCCTTATATTTTTTTAATCTTGTGCTCATTTTAATCAATCAAAGCAAGACAGTAAAATGCTCAGCAATCTCTGAGCCATAACACTATCAGACACCACAAACAGACAGTGGTCAATGACAATAACCACATTTTTGGGCATATCCAGGAAGATAGAGGGATCCTTCTGTATTACTATCAACTCACACAGTGTAAGTTCTATGACACAATTTTTTTTTCCTGTCCATCACAGTCTAAATTTTGGAACAAGAAGGAAGAGATATTATACTTCTAAACATAGTGAGACTACCTATACCAAGAATTAAAATCCATATTTAGGAACTTTAAGGGTAGATATATTTGCAGGAGAACTGACCAGCTTTCAAGTGAATTGACTGGTGTAAACCTTCAAGAAACACATCACCTTTGTCCTAGCTACAAATATGTTTAGCTGAACAAAAATTTTGATAATGTTTTGGGTTTGGTTTGTGGGTTTTTTTACATTTTTAAAGATAATTTTAATGTTAAAATTCTTATGATTTTATCTCTAGTTGCTTCATTGACTAAATTGACATAAAAATAACCAGAATCATATAAAATTGACACAACAGACGTGAGATTGTGTTCTATAACAAATACTCTCCAATGATTTTTCTAAATCAAAGTGCTAGTCAAAGTAGTACAATAGTGCTATCTGTTATTGCTAATTCCTAATAGGAAAGAAGAAATTGAAACAGAAGGAACCCAGAGCAACAGAGAATGTGTAGTTGTATCACCTCACAGAAGCAGGGCTGCGCTCAGTCAGGGCCACCAGCAGTTTCAGAGCATACATTGGTACTGGGTCCGGAGCCAGCAGAATGTGCTCATATCTGAAAGGCAAGGCGGGAAAGGGGCAGAAACAGGGGGGAAAAAAAGTCAAGAGATACACATCAAAAAAGTTGATATTGAAAATTCATCATTGCCCATTTCCAAACTTTATAACTACAATGGAAATAAAAGGCTGTTTGAAATTGTACAAAGCCACGAACAAAACTCATTTAGAAACAGTATTTTAAACCCAGTATCACATTAAATTTAAAAGCAGCATTAATAAGAGACCACATTTTTAGAGAGAGATAGAATTATAAAGTATGTGAAAAAATATATGCTTGTGTGTATATACTATATACGCATATATACACGCAGGTTACATATATAAAGCATTCACTTTGTCTACATGCACAAGACTTATTTATTGATCTATATTAAGTATTTTATACATAAAAAAAATCTATTCTTCAAGAGACAAGTAGTAAATGAGCCTCAAAATATCAGGCAGAAGATTTGAGTGCTTAGGAAGATGATCAACCAAATTACATATGATTAAGCTCTATATTTTGTATACATAGTTATTTTTCTCAAAATTGAGAAAAACTCACATTGAGCTTTTTATTTTATCTCAAATTTCAAAAAATATTGCTTTCACTGCATTATACTTCCATTCTCCAAGTAATATAGACCAGAAGAATAGAAAAGTACTCCAAAACAATGTTTATTGAGAGCTATGGCAGAAAATAAAACAAGAAAAACCTCTTTGAAACATTTACAAGTATCACCTCATGGAAATCTTGGTAAGGGAAAACAGGCTGCTGAAAACCGAAATGGACCTCGCTGTTGCTACTAACATTCTAGTGATGCCCACCCAACAAACAGGGCTAATTTTACTGCATTTAAACAAAAATGTATGTGGATGGCAGAAGAAAAAATGATGGAAGTGAGAAAGATGCAAGCATAGAAAACCACATACTCAGCTATGTCAAAACACAGTCTTTTGATTTCAAATAGTGCTACTCTAAATACATGGAAGTAATAGAACAGCAAGTATAAATCTCTTCATTTGCAAAAGAAAAACCATAAAGAATTAAGAACAAATGAAAGGATGAATTGTAGGAAAACGTGGTAGGTTATCATGTTATGAACAACAAAATGCTTCCACAAAAAGAAAAAATTGTAGTGTGCTGGTAGATGGAGGGGGAATCATGCAAATCACCGAAAATTTTACTTCATATCTTGAGATCCCTAGTGCTGCCTGAACTGAGGAATCTGGACCACTTCCCACACCCTTCATGCTAGCAGGTACCCTACTGTGTGTTAGCTCTTCCCCTCTCTGCAGGCACCACACCTCAGCACTCGGATTTATGCAGGAAGGGAATCTACAGGGAGATGAAGAGCTTTGCTTGTCTATGACGAGGAGAGAGAAGCACACCAGCTGTGAAGTCTTGATGTAGCCTGTGGGAGTTCCCTCACAAGGGCTAACATTCCTACACAAGCACACAGCCTATGGGCAATGGTCATGGCTACTGCATACTTGAATGTGCCACTGTAGGGTTGCAAACCACACTGGAATATCTACTGAATTATCAGTTAGAAGTCAGTGTTGGCTTCAGGTCTTCAGTGATTAAACTCTCTCCTTTACAAATAAAAGATTCCAGTTCCCCAAAGAAAACTATTTCTCACTGGTCAATAAAAGTCTCTTCCTTAATAAAAGAAGAAAATACTGTAATACATTAGTAGACACTGATTCCAAAAGCCCTATATCTGAGCAATACATATTCCTACCAAACATAATGGGACTACTTGCAATTTTTTTTTTGAGTCCGGGATTAAATCTTCCGAGGCAAGCAAAGATTCTATCAGGTGACTCAGATGCCAGAAGTCATCTTTTACTGCATAACACATGGATTTAAGTCTCCAAAACTGTAATTCTAACAGTAGTAACAAATGAATCAGCCATGCTAGCTTAAAAATCTGACACTTGGCAATATACTTGTTTATATAAACACATCAGTATGACCCCTAAACAGAGTCCACTCTAAACAGTTTTAAGCTTTCTATGTATTACATTTGAGAGACCCTATTATTACTTAGCACACTTAGCATCCTAATTTCTTGAGGCTCAATAAAAAAGTCTCACTTCATTTCCTTTTCCTGAAACTCTATTTTCCTCTCCCCCAAGACAATACTAGTAAAGGATATTTCTAAGGGAAGGGGCAGTGATCCATCAAACCAAATACCACATGAGAAAACGCAGATTACTAGAGTCAGTGTCTTAGCAATTAATATAAACACATTGCCTGAATAAAGGCCATTAGGAGCTATGAATATATGAATCTTCTCAGAAGGGAAAATAGTCCATGCTTGAGATATTTTATTAAATGAATGAGTCATCAAATGATTTCACTGCTACTTCATAACACAGAACAGTTCAGTAACAGTAGCTGTAGAGAGCATTTTATAATGGTTTTGTGAACTCCAGGTACACTGTAAGGAGTGATTTTGTCAATCTTTTCTATAAACAACCTTGACAAAAGGACCTAAAGATTTAGGGATACAGACTCTCTTAAAGTCTTAAAAAAAGAGCATGATGTCAAGCATTCGGGACTTCATACTGGCAGAATTGGCTTGGTAGTCTACTGAGAACAAGCTACATAAACTTTCAAATGAAATAGAACTTTATTTACACATTTCTCTCTTTTTGCTGATTCTTGCTCAATTTTTAATGATATATAATTAGGAATATTAAGAATTAAAATTAAATAGAGCTGATGTTTCAATTTTGCATTAAAAAATCTGGATATAAAGCATTTGCCATGTATTCATTGTCTATAGCTGCAGGTTTCATTTTGGTTATGAAACACTCAGGAAAATAATCTTTCAATGAACTGAAATTTAATGACACTATTTCATCCAATTCAATCAAAACCCTATGAGGAAGCTAACTTTGTGAACTATAAATGCACAAATATTTAATGGAATTACCATTTTACTGATGATGCAGAAGATGAGAAAAAAGTAGTAATCACTGCACTCCTGCGTTTATCTCAAAATGAAGTCTTTGTACTTTATGCATAGTGACCACATTCTATTTCAAGGGTCAGTTTTACACTTAAATTAATTTGAGAAGGGTATTTATAGGAACAAAATATACACAAATGTGTAAGATTACAATCTTCCTTAAAAAGAACATCCCATATTAAACCTGGGTGTCCCTCCCTTCCACGTTCAACAGCTCTCAGTTCTCAGTAGATTCAAAAGGGGTGGAAATACCTACTTCCCTCCACAGACTGCCCATGAACAAATGGCCATCACACACCTCCCCTCTTTTGAGTGTTCTCCAGCTGAGTCACATTCTGTCCCACCCTTTACCCAGCAACAGAAAGACTGAACAATATCGGGAAAAAGCTCTTCAGGCTCCAAATGTTCTATCTCAGAGTCTTCAAGTAACCCATACTTCTTGGGATAGAGCTTTACGTTATCTTTACAAGTAGATTACACTGACTCTTAGAACCCCTTCCTTCTCATCTCTACTAATGAGATGTGGAAACTGATTGAGGAAATACTTAAACCCTGGAGACAATATTCTGAGCTGCTGCAAGACCCTTTTTCATACATCTGCCACACAATGCATGCTAAGATAGCACAAGTGAAGTCCCCAACATAGGATCATAGTTAGTCTCAGACCAAAAAGCCCTTCCACCCAAATGAGCTAGTAAGATTGGAGACAGAATTCTATTGGCTGTTTTCCTTCTAGTTTGTACTTAGCACGACACATCCCTACAAACATACATCCCCCAGTTCAATGAGAAACGTTGTATAAGATAGACATCTCTACAAAGGGCAAGTTTCAGAGCAAGGACAGAACTCTGCCTCCTCTGACTTCAGGTCTCTTCCCCTATCTGAAGAAAATTATCTGAAAGACTTTAATAATGCATAAAGTCTATTTTAAAAATAATATTTCCAGTTACCATTTTAATTGGTACTGATACATTCTACATTTCCCAGAGGAAAAAAATGTGAAGAAAGGTGTTGAAAGTAAGTTTCTCTACAGAACTGTAAGATTTCCATCCAATTCTCTGTCATAGAGGAAAGTTTACACACCTTGCATGGATAAAACTTTGGTCCCCAAACTGTAAGAACATTACTCAATTAGCAGAGAAAGTCTCATATTTGGAAAAGGTACTGTGTTTCTGATCATAATCCAGCATCCATTCCTCCAGCCTTCTTGCATTTATTTAATGTAGGGGTGGAGAACAATTTTCTCACTCAGGGCAGCTAAGTATTGACCATTCTTAACTTTTGAGGACCACACAGGAAAATACACTGGAGCATTATTAGAATAATGTAAAATACAACTGATGACTCATCACTACTGTACTTGTCTTGTGTTCCTTCCCTCTACTCACAGACATTACCAGCTTACAGTCAATGTGTGCATAACACAGAGAGCTCTCTGTCACGCAAGTCAGCATGAAATGAGAGGCCTCATTTGACCACAAACCATGTAAATGAAGTTCCAGACCACATCTGGCCCACAGGCCGTAGTTTCATCTACTCTGCTGTAGGGTTTTTTTGCTGCGTGGGACAGCAGGAAAGGACAGCAATTTAGAGGCAATAACCTCTGGGTGGACCATGAAAGATTAATCCATGATACACTGTTCTTTTAAAAAAGTTATATGCCATTACATATGATTTCAGAACATCTTAAATAAAGGTACAATATCAAAAATAGACAAAAAGATGTTATAGGTAGAATGTTCAGACTTTATTAGAGGAACAAAGAGGAGTATTTAAATCACAGCCCAAAAGCTAGAGGGAATCCTGTTTTGCTCCAAGAGTAGCCAGAGGCACAGTATCAGAAATGAGCGTCACAAAGAAATTGTCTTTGTGTTGCATATGACAAAATACTAAATAAACCTAGGAGGAGATGTTGGGCAAAGAACTCTGGCAGCAATTAATTGCTATTTCTCTTTTGACTTAGCCATTTAAACATAGAAAGGATGGCTAAAACAAATACACTGCCAAAATGGATTGAGTATCAAGTTATTCCCCATTACAGGAGCAATATTATACTTACTGTGGCAGCAATAAATCTCTAATGAGAGACAGAAGCTTGCTGTTTGAGTTGAGGCTCTCCCCTTCCTCCTCAGCCATGACTTCGTGGCTTAAAAGCAGTGATGTGGTTTCTGAGAGCAACCGCAAGCTGAAGAGTCTCCATTCCACTTGAAAATAAAGGTGCCAAGAATGTGATCACACTGAAATATAATTAAAACAAACCGTGGAATTCATGGAAAGTGTAGCTGATGTGTCTGTATACTTACCATTCTGACTGTGGACCAAAGAAACAAGTGGTGGGAGGATACAGTCTTCAACCTAAAACACAGAATTAGAAAGATGTCGCTTAGATCATTCACAGAGGAAAAAGATAGAACAGAGATACACTATCATCCATGTTTATTCTGTTGCTAGAGCCCTTAATCAAAGAGATGAATAATCATGGAAATTCAGCCATAATCACTGTTATAAAGCCACTAAGTTCATTTTTCTCTGGCGAAGTGCCACAAAATTACAGACATTAATGTACTTTATATAGAAAACAAGAGTAACTTTGGTATAATTCCTTGACAGGGATTTTTAATTTAAAATACAGAATTCAGTGCAGATGTAAGATATTAAGAAAAGAGAGCACTGGAGTATCTTAATCCTGATGCTTTAATCCATAAACTAATCACTGAATAGAGTTCAGATGAAAAACAGAATGGCATAGAATTAAAATGCATCAGGAAAAGATGTACTACCTCTAATTAAAATATCCCTAAATTTAATAGAGAGACTTGAAAGTATTTTAACTTCTTCCCTTCTGGTAATACACAGTCTTCCACTAAAATTTAAATTTACATACTTAAGATTTGCACCATGAAAAAATATAATCCAGTCAACTCTTTATTGTCCATGAGGGTATTGTTACAAATCTATCATCTGTCACAGGACTAGGCAGCTTAGCTCCACTGGAAATCAACTGATGATAAACTAGGCTATAGCTGAGTTACAAAAATACTGTATTATTAGTATTCACTGTAAGAAAGTTTATAAGTCTTAAACCATTATTAAAATATAATTTATTTAGACAGGACATGCTTGGGTTTTGGGGAGAGGATGGATGGGCAGCCCTGCAATTTTTAAGCATGAATCATGGAAGCACACCTTGTCCCAGGATTTACTTATACAAATAAAATTGCTGTGCAGATTCTCACTACACTGTGGACAGGATTTGGCGTAAAGAGACTGCATTATAATCCCCCATGTGTTTTGTTTCAGTAATTAATACGAGAAGATAAAATTTCCCTAGATATGTGCTAATAAGAAATATCTACAGAAGCTGAAAGTATGTATAAAAAATAACTGAAGTTAGCATCTAGCCAGCAATAGCTGCAGTTAGCAACTATTTCATTGCTGGTTGATGGGCTCTGTTAAATGAATCTCTGACATTAAGGGATTCATTTACTTTGGCTTTTTTCATTTCTGAAAAAAACTACTACAAAATACTTTTGTTACAGACTTTCAATAAAAGAAGTAAAAGGATTCTGTTTAAGATATGGAAGTCAAACTACTCTTGCAAGTACGAATAGCCTTTATACCTATGCAGGTAAGGCTATATATCATAGATGTAGTGACTTTTGTAACACTTCATAATTTTGAAATATTTAATGGTCTTCTCAGTTAAATAATAAAACTACACTGCATTCCAACAACTCCATTAGTGCAGGTTTCTAAGCTGTTCTACAAATGGTAATGTATCAGTTATAACATAATAACATACCAGTGAGGAAGGAAAAAAATGTATGTACTTAAGATCTTTCAGTCCAAGAAACAAGTTCAACCTACTGCAAAGCTTCTCAAACGAAGAGGCACATGTAAATGGTAAATAAAAGTGTGAAACAGAAAAGAGAAAAGAAGCAGCTCTAGATTATCTGCAGCAACCTAGAGTCCCTGGACATTATGACTCACTCAACAGCAGGATCATTGACTCAGACTTATAGCGATTAAGATGACAGCATACAACAGTATGATGCAACTTCAATTTCTAAAACTTGAAATCTTCTTTCACTTTAATCTAGCATTAACAGCAGGCTTCCCACATTAGAGAATGTAGTTAAGCCAGTCATAAGTCTTTTCTAAGATATATGTATTTTCAACTGTCATTGTAAAGAAGATTCTTTAGATCTTAAATGACTGTAGTAGCTTATTCTGAACTTCTTCTAACACAAACCTCAGTTTTGGTAAACAAACTGTTTAGAAAGGAATCCTCCATAGCAGGTGTTTGCCTCATGTCAGTTCAGTGCGGTGGGGAGATAATTAAATGAAGCACTAATCCTGTGGGAAATTATTTTGTTATGCAAAAGCATATCAGAATGCATATGTTGAAGGGGGAAGCATGTATTAAATTTTATATGAACCTTAAATCAGATACTTCCTAACCCCACAATCCGAATTGTCTCTCCATGCCATTTGGGTCACGGTTTTTCACTAATGTGTATACAAATTCGTAAACGTGAGATGAACTTTGTACATAATTATTAAGGTGAAATAAACTGAAGTGTAATAGTACATAAAATACTTTTAACATTTCACCAGTAAATTGCAAATGTTTCTGTCATTTATGTATAGAGAAGAATGGTACCAGTATTTTGGCATTGAAATAAA
This sequence comes from Gymnorhina tibicen, assembly GCA_013399875.1. Classification (NCBI taxonomy): domain Eukaryota; kingdom Metazoa; phylum Chordata; class Aves; order Passeriformes; family Artamidae; genus Gymnorhina; species Gymnorhina tibicen. Next base: position 5,254,943 of record VXAZ01007128.1, on the reverse strand, counting down.
TAGAATATTCAAACAAGGATTCATTTCTTCTTTTGAATAGCTGCTGATATCTGTGTGGAATCAAATCTCCATATATGCATGAAGATAAACCAGATACAGGTTTTTTTGTCTCAGTCTTTATCACTAAGATCGCTTAACAAAAAAAGGAAATTATTCCTCTTTAAGCCTAAACAGACTAAATAGGTTGAATATGATCATAGCTATAGACGAGTTCCTACCACCTTTTAAATAGCTTGATATCCAGTTCATGATACATCCCTAGCTGCACAAAGCCACCACTGTATAATTCTGCAATGACGGCATTCCAAGGCTGTGCTACCATAAACTGTGCTGTTATCAGTACCCAGGACAGCCATGAAACTCTAGAAACTTCCATACACACTACATTCACATCTCCCAACTATAATATATATGTACAGGATGAAAAAAAGCCATGGCTCAAACCTAGTAATCCTGTTTCTGACAGCTGGAATGGAGAAGAGAAAGAGTAGGAGAAATAGACCAAGCATAAAGCACACCTCTAGTTTCTAGAAAAGTACCTCCTGAATTAAGAAACTTCTAAGCCGATGCTGTATCTGTATTTTTGCATTTAGCTTTTCCTCCCATATATTTGTCCCATCCTATCTTAAATGTATTTATACTTTTAGCATGTGCAATACCTACAGCACTGCATTTTACACCTCAATTATGCCTTATGAAGACACATCCTTGGTTATTTTAAAGCAGCTAACTTGATACCCACATATTCTTACTTTGTAAAAAGCATGAATGATTGTTTCCAATTCATCTTTCCCATGCCATTCATAATCCTACACTATGGAGAATTTTGTTTCCAAGATGAAGTTCTGTTCTACTGAGACCCTCCTTGCATCATTGAGCTGTAGTTTTTCTTGATAAACTTCATTCCCTTTGAGACTTAATGACCACAACTGCATTCAGTATTTGAGACCTGAGTGCACCACAGACATGTGATGCCACCACGGCACAGTGCTGTTTTCTGCTTTTTTGTCTGATCATTTACTAGTCATTTCTAATAATCTAGTTGTCTTTCTGATTACTGCTGCGTATATAGCTATCATTACCATAGAAAAATAATACTGAAAGATTTCCAGAACAGTTACAAGTAGTGTAGAGTTTGACACTGCATATGTAGAGTTGAAATTACTTTCCTCATGTCCATTACTTGTCATTTGTCAGTACTGAATTGCATGTCACTTTATTTTCCTTTCACTCAAATCTTAAAACCTTCTGCAACTTCTCTGTCAGTTTTAATTTTCACTACTGTGAATAATTTGGTGTCAGCAGTCAGTTCTGTCACCTCCCTATTCATTCCCTTTCCTGGATTAGTAGCACATATTGCAACAAACCTTTGCAAGACACCACTCTTAAAATACCTAAATTTTTAAAAACTGATCTCTCTTCTCCACTTAGTAAATTTTAACTAGTTAGAAGTTGATCAGCCTGAGAGTAAGAGGGAAGGGCCACTAACGAGTTTGAAGTCTTTGGTGCATGACTTTGTCAAAACGTTTTTGGAAATACAAGTATTCTATCCAGAACCAGAACATCTGTCTCCATAATGTTCAGTAATTTCTGCAAGGAAAACTCTACTAGTAAGGTATAAGCATCACTGAGAAGAGCCTGGCTCCATCCTCTTGACAGCCCCCCACTTAGATATTTATATACATTAATGAGGTCCCCTCTCCACTGTCTTCTCGAGGCTGAACAGGTCCAACTCGCTCAGCCTTTCCTCATGAGAGAGATGCTCCAACCCCCAGTCATCCTTCTTGCTGCCTTCAAATTTCTCAAAGCATTTGCTGGAGGCACAGCACACTCCTCAGTGTTCTAATATCATCAGTAATCTCACAGAATGTAACAGAAAAATAATCTAATGCATGGTAGAATAGATGGGGAAGAAGGATGACACTTCTGTAATTTTTATTTAAAAGTCTTCAGAATCTTTGTTGAGGATTTGGCTTTTTCTTACTTCTGGGAAGAGACAGCACTGATTGACTGACTCAATACGTCAATTAGTAGAGAACTGGTTTCACAAAAAAATCTCATGTCATCTGGATTATTTTAACGGACAGAAAGCCAAATGCAGTGTAGTATTTTAATCTACTTGAAAAGGGAATGTGATTGAGAAACTTCTGTACAGTATGTTCATACAGTCACATCCTACACTGACAAAATTACAGTGTCAGTGGTTAGATTAGTACAGCCTGTGGATGAAGAACACCACTGATGCTGAATCAAGAAAAAAGCACTTGCAGAAGTTTCTAACCCTTGTGTTGTCATCTTTATTGAAACTAATAACTCTCATATTGTCAAACAGTAGGTTTCCCCATCATACAACTTTTCCCTTGACTTTCCATCAAGCAACTCATCATGTTCTAGGTGCTTTCATTTTAGCCTGATTTTTAAAACTAAGTTTTAAAACCTTGAGGAAGAGAATCACTGCTGAAAACTTTTGCCTTAACCAGAGAACAACTTTAATGTTTTGGGTAAAAGATTATATGTGCAGTACATAGATAATTTTTGGGAGCTAGTTGGAGTATAGAAAGGACTCCCACAGGAACTGTCTGCCACCATGAGCTTCTTCACTGCTCTAAGTGCTCTGAATTTGCATATGTCCTTTTTTCAGGCAAATAAATATACTTAACACAAAAAAGAACGCAAATTATACAGTCAGCATGAATTCTTCCAGTTAATTATATCTAAATCTTTACAAAAACTGGAAAATCAATATTATTATAACATTTATTATCTGAATTTAGTAAATATGTTTACATTTTAGGTAGGTGGAAGAAACAAGCAGTTGGACTTGTGCCAGTTTAAGAAGCTGGGGTTAATATTTCACTCCAGTCTATAAAGACGCTTTTTAATGACCTTCATCATCATATTTGCATACCCGAAAATCTAGTTTTGTAAAAATTTGCCAAGTAACACTTCCTGTTAGTCTTTACTTTGTATCTTGTAAAAATGCACACAACTTCATGCAAAATGAAATTACTGCTCACTGCTGGCTTTCATTTAAGCATTTTCAATTCATTTCCATTGGCTTTATCCCACTTTGCCATATCTAAGACAGTCAGTCTCCACAGAAATCAATCTCCTCAATAATTGACTTCAGGTTGATGGTAATCAGAAATTTGACCACAAAACCCCACAATTTATTCTATTTTCTTTGTTAAAAGTACAAATACAAAAGTACATCAAACATGAACTAAAACCCAGAACAAGTAATTCTTTTCTTCTCAAAGAGGGAAAGAAACTGAGACGTTGCTCTTAAATTCCTAATAATTTAAACAATTTCCATTTTAGTTAAACTGAAAACGGAACTCAACTGAAAAACTTTCTGGTTCTGCTTGCTCAATATAGCCCCATTTTTCATTACATTAATTAAACTTTATTAGATATGCGTTTAAATTCTGATTAGAGACTTCAAAGCAATGTCACAGTAAGAGTAGAAAAATAATTGCATCCTCTCAAGAAGGTTTTGGCCTTCACCTAGCCTCACTCCCTAAAATCCTGTTTGTAAACAGCTTGGTCTAAATGAGCAATCCAGGTTTCTGAGATCAGCCTAGGATTTAAACTCTGCAGTAGAAGAGTGTCCTATTAACCACTGTTATACTCAAATATTGATCTGGAAGCTTGAACATGTCTTGCTTCAACATTTTAAAAAAGCACGAAGTTCTGCTGTGTGCTGGAATTTATATTCATAGATTCCAGTCATGCTCAGCCAGCAGCAATTAGAAGATATCCCTCAAGCAACAGCAATTCCAAAAATAGTCTGTATGCATCATACAAGATGAAGTACCACTTTCCTCTAAAGTAATGTAAGCTGTACATTCAAGTATAATTAGCACACTAGATTTCGTAAATAGTATTAAACTAATTACTGTTTGCACCACTAGTGGCAGATGCGGTTAGAGATTATTAATTACAATGGACAATTTCTTGAATTTAACATACAAAATGCAAAGCAATTTCTCCACTTTATTTTATGTCTGAATTACTATTTGCTGAGTGTCAGGAGGGCTCTTTTACATTAGCAAGAACTGTTATTTATGAAAATCAGTGAGTGAAGTAATAGATTTTCTAAAAAAAAGAAAAAAGAAAGCTGTTCATTTACAAGGATATAATTTTATACCTATTCTAAACCAGGGAAACTACGAAAGTGGTATGTGTCAGAAGTAGTGGACAAGCATTGGTCAGGAAGGAAGTTTTCTCTCTTATCTACATAACTGATATGTTGAGATAGATTTTAAATAAACATCTAAAACTTTCAACACATGAAATGAAATAAACTGCTCCCCAGCAATCTAGATACTTTAAAACTCCCCTACTGCAAGTTATGGGTTACTTAACAAAGACTAGGATAGTCACTCCCTGGCTTCAGGAAAACATTCTGCTAAAGGTAGGGATGGGCTCAGGGGAAGAAGAGTTGTAAAGAGGAATTGTCTCTTCCAGAGAAAACCCCCAGACCATTAAAGTTGAAACACGCAGAGGAATTTTATTTAATGTGCTGACACAAGGTATTGCAATTTCAGTCAGGGCTGATGGACCCCCATAAAAAATGGTGCATATTTCTGTCAATATAAGACACCTTGATAACTCACAAAAGTAAAGCAATTATTTTTTAAAATTGAGGTGAATCTAGAAGGATACAGATATAATATAGTGAGAGGCAGGCTGACAGGCATGTAGGGAGATATCAACAGGCATTCATACTTCACCTACACTTCACATTTCTTTTCTAGGACCTTGTTGCCATATTAAAGTAAATTGAACTGTTCAGTTCTGTACTATTTCCCCTCTGACTATTAATTGGTTAGGTTTTTTGCATAAGGACCATTTTCTTGAATACCACTCTTTTGTGAGCATTCATGAAAAAAATACTACTAAACTTATTTAAATTCCAATTTATATTTTGGATTAATTTTACTATTTTCCCATATTAAGACTTTATAATCTAAATACTCAGCTAACACATACACACCAAATAGGATTCAACTTCTAAAAACACTTGATTTCTAAGATCACCCATTCTTATCTAGCACAATCCCTAACATCCCTCATTCTTATTTATTTGCTAATGTCTTTCTTAATGTAAATGCTATATTGAGTGCATGCCCTTAACCTAATTCCAATATAAACACTAAGATTCAATTCAAATCAAATGGTCATCTCAGTGAGTATGGTGGATTGTATTTTGGTGAACGTTCAAGCACAAAAATGCATTGGTACAGGTTATGATGATTTGTCTAACACTGACTCAACCGTTCAGACCTCCTGATTTGCTGACAACTGTTTCACAACGCCATTGTTCTGCCTTCAACTAGCCTAGCCCACAGTAGGATCTTTCAACCAAGGACTTCAAAGAAAACAAATCTTAGTGATGTAAGAAGCTTACAGGATGTAGGTTTGGTAATTCTAACGAAATTTTTAAGTAAGAAATCTGTTATACTTAAAAAAGCAAACAAACAATCAGTAACAGAAAAACCCCAACACCGTAACTGCTATTGATGATCTCATCAGGAAGAATATGATAGAATGGGATCAATCCTCAGAGGTGTTTCTAAGCCATATTCTTGTTAAAAGCACATGTTTATGTTAAAAGCAGAAAAAGTGGTGATAGTTTCAGTAATATATAGCAACATACTTGCATTGAAGCTGAAGAAACACTTATAGAATCAAGAACCACTATTTCTAAACTCTAAGACCTTCTCAGTCTCCCTCTAATTTCTCAACTAAATACAGTAAACTGAATGCCTTGCTGCTTCTTTGAAAATTCTCTATAAACAATAAGTATTTTTCCTGTCAAATAGAACCACAATACATTTTAAACCATATTTTAAATGCTTTCTAAATCTTCAAAATTTTCTATCTATAAATGGAATTAGGCCTATTAGCCTGCAAGTATTTAAATTGCTGTCAGACTTACAGTCAAGCGATGGATCATCAGCAAGCTAGGATGCTCTGTTACTGCTTCAAAGGTCAATAAAGTAGTCTTAATCAATTCTTCTGATGCAGCTTGCCCTGTTGGTAAGAGTAATCATATTTCTTCATAAAATTCAATAGTAAAAATACCTGCATCTAAAAGTACTGCAATATCCTAGGTTACCCTACCTATTGCTCTATCCAAGTTTGTTTCTCCTGAATCTATCGATCTGATGAACTCCTACGAAAGAAGCAGCATTTATGTTAAAGCACTTCAGGAAAAAAAATTAAAAAGCATAATCACTGAATTATTACAACAAGAAATTCTTTACGTAACTGTGTAAATACAAAATATTAATGCACCTACATTGGGATAAACTTTCAAAATAATTAACTAAAACTGAAAGTCTTAATGACCCAGCTGTTACAATTTTGCAAGTCTGTAATGCTGTTGGACATTTAAATGTGGAGTACAGTAAGGATTATTACTCTGACTAGTATCAGAAATTATAACATTTCCAGCTAAACAGACAGTATTTAAATGTCTTCACTGTTAACAGAAAACTGTAATTTCTTAGAAGACTTTGAACTAACTTGGATGTGGCTGTGTCAAAATAACTCACTAAAATGACCAAAGAGCCTTCAGAAAATGCAATTTTCTGTTATTTGTACCATCTTTTTGATCTCCATGCATACTATACACACTATGGACGCAGTTACACTTAGGAGAACATGTAAAAATGCATATATAACTTTCTATTAAAATTCACCTAAATTAGTCATTATTTTAAGGAACAGGGTCAATAAAATATTAATAAACTGGATTAAGTAAATATTGTATAATTAGACTCACTGTCCTTTTGCTTTCACTTCTATGCATAGCTGTTTATTTCATCGGGATGCAAAAGACATGTTATTAAGACTTGCTAAGGAAGGAAAATTCTCCACAGAATTTGTACAATGCTCTTTTTTACGAATGTAGTATTAAGGAAAATGGCAGTTGTTTTATATTTCACTATCAATTAAATTTTCCTTATTACATATTAAATTGGCAGAAGTTTCTACATGGGTTATATTTTTCACAGTATGTAAGAAACATCTGAAGAATTTTTCTCTAATTAAAAATAGAGTTAGAAACCAATTATATATTTCATTATTTAAAAGCACCTCAGAAGCAGTCATAAAAAACAAATGCTTCCATAAAAAAAATGTTATCTTCCTGATCATTTGAAGAAAATTACTAGGTAATACCTAATTAACTTGTTTTGGAAGAAAGTGAATTATTTTGTTTGCTAAATCTTATACAGTTTCACACAACCATAGTCTCAAGCCCAATTTGGAAACATCAAAATAGGTGGTGCAAAAATTGTTCTGGCTACTAACGCTTAATAATTTTATACTAGAAACACAAGGAAAAGATGTATTTATTTAAAGAAATGCAACTATCTGAGGTTTCTTAAGCAATGGAGAGAAACGGTGTATGTGTATTTTGCTATAGGTGAGTCTGTGCCCTGTGCACACCACCAGGAGCCTGCTATTAGCTGTGCCTTTGGGGCATGGCGTGTCCTCCATGTACTTCTGTTCACAGCTGAAAACATGAAAGGACTGTCCTGACCCCCTCTCAATTTCTTTGCTCAACACTACTGAAAATTACAGTGATGATGGAAGTAACTTCAAAGCAGCAAGAAAAAAAAAATTCTCAATGAACAACCGTTAGAGGAAAATAACTATTCTTTTCCTTCCAGATCCCAAACACACATCTTTCCACTCCTCATAATTTCTTATTGTTAAGAACAAGACTACTGGATAAATCAGGGGAAAAAAAAGAACAAAACAAACAAAAATACTGCCTTGCTAAAGTCTTAGGGGCCTCAGTTATAGCACAGTACTTTGAAAAAGTACAAGTTGATGATAGAATGTCCCTTTATAGATGCCAGTGAGAATGTTGCTAAACACAAATTTCCAGAGTAGATTGTTGCCTGATAGAATGGATAGTTACGCTTCCAGATGTAATTATATTAGTCATCTCAAAACACGGTTACATAAAATGGATTAAAACTTGATACTAATATTTCAGATATACTACTATCCCCTCCGTTTTTTATGTCTAAATTTAAATAGTTTATATAAGTTCCTGAACTGCCTTTTTCAATTAAGACAGGACAAGATGCAGGAAACATTGAGTAATCTCCTCCTCCTTGATTTGAGAGGAAAGCTGTGCTAGTATAACTAGCCTGACTTCCTCAGTCAGTAGTTCAAACAAGCTGGAGTAACATCAAAAGAAAACTTTCATTGTACCTGGTCTGCTGTACCTATATTGTTGACAGAAGAATTTCACCTTCTAGGAGGTTGATTGAAAACTACTAATAAATCTACTGCCTAGTTACAAATGCTTCAAAGGGAGAAAGGGCTTTGTAATTCAACATCTACAGTTTCAAATTTTTTTTCAATCATCTAATGCTAATTTTTACACAAATATTTTAGTAGAGCTAAATTAAACCACATTTTCTTGGAATAAAGAGTCAAAGGAGAAAGAGAAGGGAATGTGAACACATAACTTGAAGCTAATTGTTTGTAGTAACACATTTCTTCATGTTATTTCAAGATAAATACCTAGCTGTCATTTATGAACTCATGCACTTAAAAGCATTTGCTTAACTCTGATATGCAACTTTAGAATAGTCTTTTTTTTCTCATGTAGTACAAACAATTGTTTTCGTATGAGGAAATTATGTTAGAACTGCACTACTTCATTTCTGGTGTACTATCCAATGGCACAGCTAAAAAGTTCATTTTCTATGGCTAATGTCAGAAATGGGTTGTAAATGTCACCATGAGTTAAATATCTTAGCTCCGTACGTTTCCATCAACTAAACACAGTATAGAAGTACTGGCAAGAAGAAAACGGTGACAAGAAGAAACAATACCTTAAATATAGATTAATTATAATTTCTCTTTGATTTCTATTCCTAAAATATTAGCATGAAATTCTAGAGAGAATATTCTATCTAATTTAGAGCTAAACTTTTCTATTCAGAAATAAAGCACACAGGAAATTCTCAGTTTGTCAAATATGTCCCTTTGAAAAAATAGATTACTACAGAAAATATTTTCTGATTGCATATAAAGTTTTGAATACAGCCAAAGCTTAAAACACATATTCAGAACAAACTTCTCTCTCTGATTTAGAAATTTAATATAATTTTATTTCATTAAAGTAATTTCCAAAATTCTGTGCATAGGTATATCTTGTAAAAATATTTAACTTAGACTTTATACTCACAAGTAAGACACCATAGTTGAAAAGAAACTCCTTTGTGACTATCTGGGGACGAAACACCTGTTTGAAATTAGCCAAAGTTGAAAAAAAATTACAATAAATGCATATCTCATGACCAGAAAAAGTAAACCAATTATTTCACATGCTAAAAAAAAAAGAGGACAAAATATGCATTTGCTTCTGTCATTACAGTTGTTATATAATGCACATTTATCAAATGCTGTTTCATAGCTGGAATACTCATCAACATATCTGTGCATTAACAAAACCTCCATTTTACTCATTCTTATCATGATTGACAGAAATTAGATTCTGGGAAACTGTAAGAGTTTGTCCTCTGTGTTACAAATCTTGGGGGAAAAAGAAATCTACCTGGGATGTCACAAGATGAAGCACTACAGGCATCATAGGAAGGCACATCTTCAGCTGTTTGGCCTGAACCGTTGATGGGTGTTTACGTCCAGAGACATTAGTTAGGGCACTGAGAATGTCACCTACAGAAAACAGCATTTCAGGTTGATCCAACATAAAAGCATCACTAAACAACAGCAAATGACAAATAAAGCATCTCTGTTCCAGAAGCCTCTGTTCATTCCCTCTCTGTCTGCTAGAAGTAGTGTTCGTGTGACTGCATGATGAATCGGGCTGATCCAGCACTTCTTCTAGCTCAGTGTTCAACCAGGTCAGTTCCCTGCTCTGGCTACAGGGACACGAAAAGGTGACCTCTGGCAGAACAGTGAGGATAGAAATATAAGTAAGGTGAGTGTTGAAGTAAAGATGAAATTACCCCTCTTGGCAGAGTGGACTTATACTGGCTAAATTCTATAGATGCAATTCTATTCCCAGTGAAATAAGAAGCAAAGTTCTCATGACTTTCAGCTAATCAAGAGCTGAATGAACCAAGACTAGCAGGTGACACAATGCTGAAGCAGTACATTTCCCCTGCAGCACAGTTCAACTGGAAATAAAACTCCAAACATCCCTACCCTCCAAAAAAAGAGATCCTTCCAACAGCCATGCACACACACATTCTCATACACCAGTTTAAGTGACACGAGTGATCTAAAGCTACAGGAATTCTCATAAAAGAGATAGCAACAGATCAGTGAGAGAACTTAGTTGCCTCCATGACAAACCCCAGACATAAAAATAAGCAAACAAAATTCTAATTGCAATCATGAAAACTATACTTCAGACTCAGAAGAGACATATAAAAATCAAGGAACATTCTGCTCAATTTGTGTTACACTTCCTATTGTCTACAAAAAGCAAGACCTCTTCTGCATGGGACAAAGAACAGAAGCAGCATGAGAAAAGTTAGCTCATATGCAAAGAAGGAAAATTCTGTCCCTATAACCTGAAAATATTAAAAACCAAATGCTGTCTTGAAAGAGCACCTATTATATTTTTTTCCCTATAAAGATAGCTGCTCAAAACTGTAAAAGGGAATTCACATATATGTGAAACAAATTAAGAATGGGACTCAGTATTTTATATGATTTTCTCAGGCCAGAAAAGTCCTTCCCTTTCAGAGTATGTCAGAGTTTAATCATGCTGAATAATACCAATGCTTTTCTTCTGTTCCCATGGAGTTCAGTTTTCAATATAAGCAGAAACGACAGAGCCTGGCACTAAAGTAGGCCTTAAAGATTTGACTCATTCACTGGTAAAGAAAAGAAAGTGTTGCTTAAAACTCTTCAAATACATAAAACACAACACTTTTTTTCATCAATACATTTTTGTTTTGAATTACACACAATATTGTAATTCAACAAGACCTCTCTGTAGTTAGTAATTAATTTACTGAACAATCTCTCTTTCTATATTTTAAGGACTAGTCAATCAGCACATTTGGCAATTCTGCATTAGATAGATGGATAGATAGATAGATAGATAGATAGATGGATAGATAGATAGATATGGCTATCTTTAATTTTAGCATGATCCAAACAATTTATATCTACTTCCTAAAAACAGGTTAAATATTATAAATGCAGAAACGAAATTACTTTCTGACTTACAACAACCAAGAACATTTTAAATTAACCAGAAGATTAAAAATTTCTTTCTTTTGTTCAAATGTATCTTTAAGGTCAATTTCCACAACTTGTTAATCTATTTGGTTTATAGCTACATCTGGTGGAAGAAGACGGGATCAGTAAGGAGCTTACACAAATGCATATTAAAAAAGCCAGCTAGGATTAATTCTAAATCAACAGCTAAACTGCTTTTCACTGTTCCAATTTTCAAATCTGATTATTATTCTTAGGAGCCCATAGCTTTTACCACCTCAAGCAGTACACGCTCCTTCATCATGCAGCAATAAAAAGAATTCTGACAAATGTGGACAAATACGGAGAGATAATTTAAGATTACAGAAAACAATCAACACACAGATCCAGCTTGGAAGAGAAAACAAAGTGTAGAAATTACGCTTGATATCAGTTCTCAACAATGCATTGAAATTGTAAATCAGTAGTAATTACATGTCTAAGCAATTGATGTACTATGTATTATGATGGTAACTATGTATTTGATGTATAGAACTTTCAGGTTCTGAGGAAATATCAGAGCCTACTGTATCAGTTGCATATAGTATATATAAACAGTAAGAGGTGAATTTGTGCTTCAAGCATTTATAGTCTGAGACTTCCATCCTGAAATACAGCCAATATGCAAACCTGATATTTAGTTAGAAAAAAGGGATCAGGTGTTTGCAGCAAGGCAAAAATTTGCATTACCAGAGGAAGTAAAGTTTCTTTTAAAATAGCAGCATGACATTTAGGTCTACTAACCTTTGCAGCGCTACCATTACATTTTCAGTATCCTAGCGATAATGTAGAGAAGATGAAAAATACATCAGGTATCATCTCATCAGAAAATAATTTTATGAAAATAAAGCTCGTATGCATGAGCAAATTGGTTTCAGGCATCTAAAACAACTGAAGTATCTAAGCTGAAATTTTCCAGAAAAATTGCCTGTAGCAAATACTCAATATATAAATTTCAGCATGATTAACATGTACTCAGAGATATGCCCTGTTGCATCTCTCCCAGGCCTCTGCTTTATGGGGCAAATTTATTCTTAGACTGTACAATGTTTATAGATTTAACAATATCTTTAGAACATTGATAAAACTTCTTGTACATCTGGGCTTCATTCCTGACTGAGCTGATGGGGCTTACCGTTCCACAAACAGAAAATATTAATATAGGAAGTCATGCATTACAATACAAAATATCTGATCATGACATATCTAAAATATTTCAGGAAGCTGATATCATGCAAACTTTATGTAATCAGAAAATACAGTCTTTCCATCTGTATATATAAGGATATATCTGTTTTCTGACAGAGTAAGCAAAGGTATGATCTGTTTGGTTAACAAACTGAATTTACCTAGAATTCCTGGCAGCTCCCTCACAATGTGATAGATGAGAAGATCCAGGCATTTTGACAGGTATTCACTGCCACCTTGCTGCTCTTTTCCTGGCATGGTCTTTCTGCTGTCTCTTTCAATATACATCACGAGTCTACATTTAAACAAGTGCGAAACATTACCTTTCATACCAAACAAAATAACACTATATCTAAAAAGAAGTATTGAACCAGACATTTCTGGTATCTGTGGTTACAGTAAGATGATACATTAGTTTTGGCTCTATAATCTTGTTGAAATTTTAGACTTTTCTTTTAATCAACTCTAAAACAAAAAAAAAATACTGAGTCAAGGAAAGAAACCCTTAAGCTAATTTAAGTAAGCACAACTCTACTAGTTTAAATGATAGATAGATGTTAACATAAGGAGTGAATCTTTCTGCAAACTTAGTCAGAGACTGATTTCACAATACACTTTATTTTAAAATATGTAATCAATATGTGCAATTAAAGTGAAAGACTAAAGACACTAATTTTCAGCACATAAGAATTCCAAAAGCAAGAATAATTTAAGTCAATGTAATAAGAGATCAATCTTTCAGTCCAGAAAAATCATACTACATAGATCACACAGCAGCCTATTAAAATGTTAGCACTAGTTGGAATGGCCATATTGAAAGAGACAAAAGCCCAAACTAGTCTTACATCCTTTCTCTAGAAATCTGGTGTTCACGATTTCTAAAGACAAACTCAGTGCTCACATCCCAACTGGTACGTGCTCTGTGGCTATGCCGTTCTGCAGAATGACACTTCTCACAGTGAAATGGTAACTGATTTATTAGCCACTGGCTAACTTACAAGAGATTGCTTTAATAATACACCTGTAACAGAATGCTTCAGGCAAAATTCTAAAATGCTTATTTGAATAGACAGAAGGGCCAAACTTCCCTTTAGGGCCATACTATTGACATCTTTGTTTGACATTCGAACTCCCTCCGGGTCCTGTGCAAAGAACCATCAATCACTGGTGAGGGAAATCCATGATCTGGATTTTAAGTATGTACGTCAGTACTATCTTTTTTAAATACTCTTCTTATAGTCAGTGCTCTTTTACAGAACTATGAAAATTACTTATTTACATTGCCTCAAGTATTCATAACAACACTACTAGGAAATACATCTTTCCATCAAAAAATGATTTACTCAATAAAGTAAAAACTACCTAAGAATACATTTTGCAGGAGTATTCTCTAAACAATACATGATTATTATTGAATATTACACTCTTATCCTTCCTAATCTATTCTACAGAGACAAAGAGAGAGAGAATCAGAAGACCCATTCAGTAACTACTTTTCACCTGTGCAATAGCCCAGATGCAACACATTCAGCTGCACTTCTCAGAGATCATAAGGACATCTTTTATTCTTGTAATGTCTGCAAACTGCATTAGATTGCAGGAATTTTGTTTTGACTTTTAGAAAAGAACTACTTAAAAATCTGATATTGTGCTTCAAATAGAATTTTACTTTTACAAGCTTTACCTTTTCTTACATAAAAATTTGAATGTTTTAAATAAAATGGCCTTCTAGCCTTTCCAGACAACCACATAATTCTTACTCAAAAAATGTTTAGCTTTAAAAAAAAAAGACAAAATATCAGAGTTTGAATTAATTCTTTTCTTTAAGAAAACACTTCCATGATTTAACAATAATTTGATTCTATATGGAAATACACTTAGATCTGTTTAAGTTTTACTTAGAATGGGCCAAACAGACTTCAGCATAAGTGGTTTCACTGTTTTGGGAGAAGGACGTTCTTTTCTTTTACAAAAACATGTACTATTACTTAATCACATTTGAGAAGCATACAAAGTAGGTTCACTTATTCTGAGAGAGGAAAGATAAATGAGTTCTCTCCTTTATGTTGCTCTTCCATTCACAAAAATTGTCTTTCACATAAAGATTTTCTAAAAATATGCACAACTATTTTTTTCCCTGATAGTTCGGTTTAACTAAACATTGTCTCAAGAAAACTGTATAGATACAAATTGTATAGGCAGTAATGCATTAGAATCTCTATTTTCCTTTGACAAATTCCTCATTCATATGTAGAACAATTCATCAGTTACTTTTATTCCCTGATGAATCTCAATGTTCTCTCTAGTGGGCAAAACCAGGCCCATAGAAATACATTTGTTCAATTCATTCAGTGCACATGTTTGTCTTGCATTCAACAGTACATGAAAAAATATTTAGGTGTTAGTATAAATAAGATAAATATGACGAGGAATAAACCACTGTCTATGATGCAAAGGTTTGATTTAAAAAAAAAAAATCAAGTGTCTGTATTGCAAGATATGGCCATCAGTGAGCTTTTACACAAAAAAGCAAAACAATCCAAGTTTTCTGCATAAAAATGTGAAAGAGTGGAGCAAAAAAGGGAAAGTTCCAGAGTTAACAGTGTGGAGTGACAGGACCGGGTATGAGGTCTACTACTTAAAAGAACAAGAACTGTTCTCTTAAAACGATGATCGACATGAAGAAAAGAGACTAAGTTCACAGAGAATGACAGACCTTCATGAAACTAAAGAAGGTTGTGCATACTCTGAGGACATACACAGTCCATTTACCCCAAGAAATCAAGGACTATTTATTAGTTTTATTATTATTTATTATTATTGTTATTAGTCAATCTCTGCTAACAGCAAAGGATGAAGATTTTTAAAGGATACTTAATATAGATACATTGTTTATTTTACATAGATGTAACATCAGATGGCATATCATGCTAATAGAAGGGTCAATCTTTACTTCTTCCCTTCCATCAATTTTTTTTTCTTTTTAATTTGATACCAGCTTGCTGTGTTTTTTTCCTGAAATCACTGACTTACATAATTGTTCCCTCCTGCCTTCCATTTCCATGTTTTCACATGTGACTGAGCACCAAGCTTTTCAGTTCTTTACCCCACTACTTTACTAGATCAGTCTTGAGATGTAGAAGGCAAATAGGCTATGCTAGATGTACGACTTTAGTAGGTTTCCAGGCAAAGCTTTTCCTTTGAGGGCACATATAAGATTTTAAAATTTAATAAAAACGGGAGGTGGGTACAGGAAACAGAGAAAGATTTTGCTCAGAGGCTATGCTGTTGTGCATAGTTACATTTCTGCAGACTATGAAATCTGTCAGGAATACTACCCTATCTTTCCACAAGTGTCCATCTCTGCAGACAGTAGAAAACAAGAGGTTTGAGTAAATTCTTTTGGGAGGAGAAGTTCAATCTCCAAGTCAGTCTCTGTTTACCTACGAAATTCTCTGAAACCATTTAGATACAAAAGGAACAATTCAGTGAGACTAATTGGAAATTATTGCAAGTTCAGAAAAGGGTGAAATGAAAAGTCTCAATAAGACTTCAGGTTGTATCCCTCCCCAGAAGAACAGGTAACCTGCCTCTGCAAATCAAGGAGAAAAGGAGACTAGAAAACTCAGTGTGATTAGCAAAAGAAACTAATTTGCATAGTGTAAGTAAACAAGTGCTACTTCAGCCTAAAAGGTCTCATATCTTCTCTAGCTGTATCATGTGGAAGAACAAAAGGTATGTAATCAAATACCACGGAACAGGTAGGAAAAAAGAGTAACAGGTGAATTGTCTCAATGTTGTGGGACAACGAATTCACTTAAAAATTACATTTCTTATTACATATCAATACTTTTCATCCACAGAACTCAAAATCTGCACAAGCAAAGCACCACTTTCCATGGGCAGGCAGGTGTTCAGCCATTTCCAGGAACAAAGGGCTCCATCACATATAATGGTTAGTTGGGAAGACAAGTGCCATCACTCCTAACGTCCCCCCTGCCCTTCCTTTCTTCTTTCCCCCATGAGGCCATGTGGTATGGAATATCCCTTTGGTCAGCTGGGATCAGCTGCTTCTCCACTATCATTTTGAATTATAAAGGTGTTTCCATACTCTTCAAGTAAGGAAGACTTTTGAAAAGACGTACAAAAAGAAACTTGCAACCAGATTGTGTAAACTCAGCTAATCAATAGGCATTAGAGGGACATGCATGAGGGGCTGTGTATACAAATACTCAAAAGAGAATGCCAGCTGCTGGTATCATGGTGAAAGCCAATAAATTCTGTAAACAGTAAAAACAAACAGGCAGGTAGTCTTAAGACTGCACTCAAGGAATCAAGACTTGCCACACAGGATACTTCTCATGTTCCCAGCCCAGAGGCACCATTATTGCTCGCAATAAAAAAGGGTTTTAGCAAGTGCCTACTTCAGCTGCCTTTTATTTCCTGGTACCTGTGCACAAACTGGAAGAAAAACACAAGGAAATCCATTTTGGTAACACCAGCACAGCTAAAATAAGCTTGCCATTACCCTTCCCTTCCACTTCCTCTTTCCCTACTCCTCCTTCCATTTCACTTTCTCTCCCCTCCTTTCCCTGTCTCATGCCCTTCCCTCCCAATGAGTTGAATAATGATGAAACTGTTATTTTCCTCACATGCCACAGCTTTTTCAGCTCAAAAACCACTTCCAAGGACAGATATCACAAAGGTTACCAGTGGGAAGAGTATTTTATTGTCTGAATTATCAGTGAAAAAATTTTTCCTGATATTAAATCTAAATCTCCAATGGCACAACTTAAGATCATTTCCTCTTGTCCTATTGCTCATTACTTGGAAAAAAAAGACTGACCCCCGCCTCAATACAGCCTCCTTTCAGGTAGTTACAAAGAGTGATAAGGTATCCCCTGAGCCTCCTTTCCTCCAGGCTAAACAACCTCAGTTCTCTCAGCTCCTTCTCATAAGACTTGCACTCCAGACCCTGCCCCAACTTTGCTGCCGTCTAAAGGAAGGACTGCTCTCCAGAGCAAGGCCTTTGGGATGCTGGCCCCGAGGCAGTCCCCATGCTCATGAGGCCCAGGGGGCTGTTTTCAGCACTAACAGCCTCATAGTAGCTGCCGTGAAGAAAATTAACACTATCCCAGCCAAAACCAGCATAATTACTAAACTAAACAAAAGCCTTTCTCAGGGCAGTGTTGCCATGAAACAGTTATTATTGTTTTATCATCTGCATCATCCTTTAAGTGATGCACACTGAAAAATTGCCTTATATTGATTATCATTATCATAAACGGATTTTATCATCTAAAGCAATATAAATCCTGTTACAGGCATTAGCTGCAGCTCCTGAAGACAAACCATTAACCAGAAATTACACACATTTTACTACATGCTCTTTATATTTCTCAAATCAAACACCTTCAGAAAGAAAATTTGAGTATATAAAATACTTTCAATCGTTATCCAACTGATTTCTGCTTCCTGTACTAGCAATTTAGAATTTATGAGTCTTAACTTTGAAGAAACTTTTCTGTCAGACAACTGAAGACATCTAACTAAAATACTCCAACAGGAATTCAACAGTATAAGTCAATGAGTTTCCAGTATCTCTGCTGGGCTTAATTATTCCAGAGTTATACAGTGATATTATGAATGCAACTGTCTCCAGATTTAATGGGTCATTTCTCCTCTCTGTAGCTATCTTACTTTCTGGATGTAAGAGAAAGGTTTTAGATGATCTATTAGGATAAGAGATATACTGTTCACTAAAAAACAGTTATGAAGAAAACTTACCAAACGACGAAAAATAGTTTATCAACTCAATAAACCTGCTATAAGGCTTGCCTATTGTTTTACCTCATGTGTTACATTATGTATTGGTCTCTAATCAGCCCTGTCTGGAGCATCACAATAAAACAGCAGGATAAAGCCAAAAGTCATAATACAAAATCACATCCCAAATTCACAACACATTCTCTTCACAAAGGTAGCTGGTTGGAAAGCATTATAAATAAAGAAAATTGTGGATAAAATTATTACTCTCCCTCACATAGTATCTTAGGTATATATAAAAAAATAGTAACTGTCTGTGCAAGATTTCTGTCAGACCTTTCTCCAAACACACAGGAGAGTCCTATGCAGTACATCAAGTACATGAATAGCAAGAGTTATTAAAAATGTAACCATTCAAACAGTCCCTTACAAATCGTTAGAGGCATTTTACACTAACCAGAACACATAATCCGATAAAACATTTCTGGAAGTGTAAAAAGATACACATGAAAAAAACCCTTGGATTCAGTACTTGTTTTGTGTGATTTTACAAATGTTGGGATATCTACGGCTTTGCGAGTGGAGGAATACATATAATGCTAGCACCCTACAAGGTGTCCTCTTACAGCGGCTTCATGCTATAACTCACCTGCCCCTTCCTTTTACTCAAATGTATACATCCTAATTCTTCTCAAACATGAATGTAAGATACAATGTTATATTTGCTGTAGATGTAGTTAGATTTGCAGCTATCCACAAACCTCATCCTTTTTTACTTTCAGTTCCAAACCTGCTTTATTTCAATACTGTGAAAACTATGCTTACACTTCATTTTACTCTTCTTCATATGGAACAGCAGAAGATATAAATCCCAAGTAAAATTTCTTTCACCTTACTTCCCCAATCACCTGGAAACATGGTGACAGTTCATATTCTAACACAGTCTAATTTGCTCCTCTCTGATACAGGAATGCTTCTGTCCCAACAGAAAACACAAAATTTCAAATAACAATTCCACTGTGATTCAGTAATTTCTTGCAAAGTATTCTAAAACATAGAAAAATTAAATACTTCATGTAAAAGTCACGGGAATTTACTGGTTATTATGTAAATCATTCCCACAACACATATGGCCAAAAAATACTTGAAATGTATTTACCTTGAATGTCACTATCCTGAAGAGACTATGGACTATACCAAACTCCAGGATGAGGAAGGTACATGACAGAACCTTTCATTTTGCTTTCCCACCATAGCAACAACTCACTATTGCAGTGTTTCTTTTGCCCTGCCCAAAAATGCAAATACTCACTGGGACCACAAGTTACTTTAAAAGACAGATTCTCCCTGTAAGACAGTGATCTCCCCTTGTGAATAATTGTCACCTGATGATCCTAGACAAAATAGTCTCATGAATGAAAGGATTCATATTACACACAAAACAATTCACTTCTAAAACACTGGCTCAAAAATACCACACATTTTAAAGTATTTCAGGTACAACTTTAAAGATTGTATCTTTGATTATCTTCCATTATCACCTTACCTGGTTTGACAACTGAGGAGCAGCATCTCCCTGTTATTAATTAAAACTTGTAGCAAGACCAGAAAGGCTTTTGCTCGAATAAAAGTTGAAGGACTTTCAAGTAGACGAGTAATTGTAGTCACAAAATCCTTGGTGTAAATAAACACAAATACGTTAAGGTTACTTGCACTGTACCGTAAGACTGTATGCACTTTAAATTTGCTCATTTTCATGTCACTCATAGGAAAAAAAAATCCATAGAACACTAAATTCTGTCCAAGACTGACTGGCCCAGTGTAAAGCTGCTTTGAACATCTTCACAAGTGGTAGAGTAACAAGTAAACACTATCTAATGTACTATGTCCAAAATGGTATGAAATTAACTACAAAAGATGATAAAACTTAAATTTTTAAATGGCTTACCTTAAGGATAAACATGTGATATTTTAATATATTTATTTTAAAAGAAAGCTGATCTATTTTCAGAATATGTATGTATTTAAGCACAAATATGATTAAATTTTTTACCTATTCATTCCCTTATATGCAGGAACATTAAAAACTACGCCTTAGTTGGATACAATCTTGTCTACATCAGACCCCAAATTATATACCAGATGCTCCAAATAGATGGTAAAACTGTTTCTACCTTCTTTGATTGTTCTTATCCAAACTAATTTTATTTTGAGTTCAGAAAGTGAAAAACATCTTTTAAAGGAAGAAACAAAATCAGGACTTGGAAAGAAAGAAAAAGGATCAAAATCAGAATTAAAAACTGAGCCATAACTTACAAACTGAGTCAACTGGCTCTACGCAAGGGTGAGACTGAGCACAAATGGCTTCATCAACAGAACCTGCCTTTCAGACAGCTGAGCTGCATTCTCAAGGGGGTGACACCATAGAATAGACGTGTACTGTGTGCATGCTGTGTACAAAGTTAAAAATCCTGCTGTGTGACGCACATTTAACACGCATGTTATTATTGTTCAAATTCCTCATTTGCTGACAGAATAACTGCAAACCAACACTGACTGTAATGTATTAGAGACATTCTTTGCAACATTTAACTACACATCTTTACCAAGAATGGAAAAAGAGCAGGAGTTAAGAGTTGGCCAAGGAACCATCAGATTTTATTCTGATACCATTTTAACCCTGTCTTCATACGCAGTCATCAGACAGTAACTACAGAAATCCCAGAAAAACAAACTGCTATTAGTTATTCTAGAGCTGTTTTTCTGCATTTCAACAATTTATTTCATAAACAGAAGGGTTCCTCAATCTTGGGATTTAAAAATGTAAAGTTTACTGCTTTAAACACTTCAACAGCTCATAGAGCATGACTTGTAGCTCTTCCAGTGTGAAATTGCAGCAGCAAAGTTCTTAAATTACAATCTAATAAATGCAAAGGTTGAATTTTAATTAAGTGTGGTTTGGTTTTTCAAGGGGTTTTTTTAATTCAAAATTACTCAAAACAACAACAACAAAGTTTTTATGTTCAGAAATCCCGTAAAACCTCAGACACAGTCAAAGAGTATATATAATGCAACACTGACTGTGCTAACATAAATGGACTTGGTAGACCATGCACAGAGACACCATGACAAAGATACAGGCAACTACAAGCCAAAGCACATCTGACTGTTTTTAGTCCTCATACTCTGGAAAGCAAGAATATTTCAGTGCTACATGTGGGGGTTAACATGGGTTAAGACAATTAAAATTAGTTACACCAGACTTATCTGGGAATGATCTAATAATCTGGTTTAAGAAATAAATGTGACCTGTTGGAATTTGCTTTTCTGGCCGGTATGAGGACTGCAAAACAGCAACAGTTTATCCAAAGAAAATCTCAAGCATGTCTTTGCAGACCTGCAGGACTTAGTAAAAAGCCAAAAATCACTCAAATACTGCCAAATACATTATTTATAATTTCACTGTTATATTGTTCCTCCCTTCCCAGCAAATGTTTGATGTATCCACGGAGACGCTGCAGGGTAAGGACACTCTTTTCATTTCACGTGAACACACTTCAACAAGATCATTACTTTATATTGGATAGACTGAGCAATACTGCAAAGCAAGTTTAAAACAAAAGAAATGATGTTTTTGAATTGGCTACGCAAGAGGAAAACAGCTAGACCACTATCTCACTATACAAGCACAAAAATTACAATAGCAAACATTTGTTGCATTGTTATGTATTTTCAAATTCCCTTTCTACGCTTTGCAAATGCCTCCATATTATATGTTTTGAGTACAAAGATTTTGTTAAATATATTTTTATCTTTCTATTAATTCATAGTGATAATGACAAAATCATAATCTACAGTGGTAGTTACTTGTTCACATTCAGGTAAAAGACAAATAATTGAAAACAGTTACTGAAATATGAGGACAACGCTTATAATGTATTTACAATGCAGTTGTGACAATATATTGCTGTAAATATTTGAATAATTTTACCTATGACCAGTTGAGGAAAAAAAAAATCAAATAAAAAACACTCGTCCCATTATCTGACCTCTGGAAGAACCCAACTGCATTCAAAAAGCTGTGACTGATTTTCACTCATTCAAAGGTGAATCTTGACAGCCAGATGAAAGAAAGTAGCAGTGGGTTTTTTTTAATCTACGGCTATAATGTGTCAAAGATTCTTGATTTTGATTTCTTTTTCCATGCTTTATTTTAAAAACATCATTTCAACTATTTTAGTTACCAAAACAAGAAATTAAAATGGAAAGTCTCTGTATCAGAGAGGGACAAAACCCAGTCCCTTTTGGCTATTGTAGTTCTCTGGAATTTTGTGCTAGTGTCAGTGATCACAGAACTGCATTTCTGGCTTTTGTTTCGTAATTGGTTTTTATTGCTGTTCTTGAAGAGCGAAGAAAACAAGGGCAGTCCTAAGTCTTACAAGCTAAGGGTGTTTCCAGATAACATATACAAAGCTAAATTACCTCCATCTTGAATTTATATCTTTAAGTATCTTTTAATATGTTGTTTGCACCTGTATTAAACAGATAGTCACTTCTTTGTCACTACTTTCTGTGTGACACTGAGGTCCTTCTGCCTCTTAAGCTGAGCTATACGAGAATTCTACAGAATGCAAAATAATCTGTAGGCCAACACCACTCACTTTTCCCTTCTCTCATTAAGGTGGACTTGTGCATCATGAGCACGAAATATTGAAAAGCGCATGGACTATTAAATTCAATTTTCAGCTCTAAAATAATATCACTCCTTGTAATGTGATAGCACCTGGCAGTTCAATACAGAAGCACGTTTGTATTTTTAGATTCTATTCAAGAAAAATAGAAATTTAGTTTCAGCTTCCAAAATCCTACAATCTAATTTCCAGGTCACAGAACATTCTGAGTTGGAAGAGATCATCAAGTCCAACTCTTAAGTGAATGGTTCACACGGGGATTGAAGCAATAACCTTGGTGTTGTTACCACCAGGCTCTAACCAACTGAGCTAATCCCATTCAAAAAAAAAACAAACCCAAAAAACCATTCTATGAGATTTAAGTTTGTCTGAGCTGTAATGCAGGTACAGTTACCAAATGCGGGCACATGCAGTAGAACCAGACCTACTTTATCAGTTTTTACAGTACAATATTTATTACTTACAGCTTTGGGTACTATTTCCACTTCTATCATTAGTTTGATATATGCTATTAAAGGAATATCTATATTTGTCTGTATTTCAATTTTCTAATCTGCAAAATTTGATTAGAAATGTTCATAACAACTGCAGTATCAGAAAGGGAATTTTTCTAGTAATTGTCCATAAGAAATTCAGTATCAGTATGGGACTCCTTTTAGCACTGTTAAGTCTTATATAAACAAAGAATTCTTCACAGAAAACATCATGTTGTAGCCATAGGCTTGCTACACATTGCATTCTTTTGCTGAATGTTCAAGTGAGTAATTTTTGACCATGCTTCTCTGACTATACCATCAACTCACAGTAATGTGCACTATTAGTACAACATTACAGGACAATTTGCCACCTTTTAGTGCTGTTGTGGGATCTGGAAAGCTTAAGGACAGCTGACATGCACTCACAGAAACACACTGGCAATTCTGACATGGTACAGAAGTGAATTTCTGGAAGAGAATGAGTGATTTCAGGCCACATGGGTGGGATTATTTTTTAATTTAAATATAATTGTTAAAACAATATGTAGGGAAATAAAACTCAACTAATGCCCAACAGATTATTATACTCAAGATGTTTGTCAGGTTACAACATACATTACAAAAGAGTATCTGATGAAAACAAGAGCTAGAGCTCCTATTTTCTTTGTGGTTTTTATCCTGTCCAAACAGAGGAAGATTATTACTTTCATTTATGAACTATGTAGATATAGTGCCAAAAAATAAACACTTTTTCTCTAAATACAAAATAATTTGTGGATCAAAATAGAAAGCTTTTAATCACTTCTACCAAAAATTATATTAGACATAAATCAAAATCAGTAGTTTTATTCAGTGACACTAAAAAGAAAAACCTAAGGTATTAAAATGCTAATTTCTGCAAGATATTTCACTTACAAATCGGCCTAAGGTCCTTTAAAGAGAGCACAAAGTACAGGTTCAGATTTAATCAGGACGCTCCTTATTTTCTCTTTTAAATGTCTGAAACAGCTCTGTCAAATACCTGTCCTTACTCATTCCTTCCTGATTTTCCATAGGGCCCATTATCAATTATGGTCAGGCTAGGGTATTCTGGATTGATTGAATCCTAGCTGCCGGAACAATTTATACACCCATTAGTACCATTTGTCAAAGATCCAGGAGAGAGAAAGAAAAACTATACACTGTATAAATTAGATTTTAAGCAAATAGAAATATATAAAAAACACATTCCTCATTTCCTGCTGTTCAGATATGCAAATGTCACTGAGAAGCATTTTGAAAACCCAAAACCACTAGCACTGTCAACTTTAACTTTCCC
Source organism: Gymnorhina tibicen (assembly GCA_013399875.1). Taxonomy (NCBI): domain Eukaryota; kingdom Metazoa; phylum Chordata; class Aves; order Passeriformes; family Artamidae; genus Gymnorhina; species Gymnorhina tibicen. The sequence continues at coordinate 5,230,233 of VXAZ01007128.1, read as the reverse complement.
TTTCTTGAAATTCCATGCCAGTGAATAGTATTAAACTGAACTCAAACCTTTTCCTGAATTAGCCTCTGTAGATGAATCCCACATGACAACATTGCTGAAAACATCGTGAGCATGTACTGCTGAATTTTGCATATTCCATTTGCCAAGGAATTTAGTACAGCTGTTAATCCCACTTTTTCAATGACACTCTGGAAAGCATTAGGTGAGGAACGAGTAATTCTGCATAAAGCCTACAAAAGTGAAAAAAAGAAGTAATGGGACTGTTATCTCAAGAAAAAAAATGGAAAATAAAAGCACATGATGAGTTTTTCAATAGTTTAGGAATATAAGGAATTCATAAAGATTCATTCATAAGACAAATATTAGAGGAAAAGAGCACTTATTTTTAGAGACCTGGAATTCTTCTAAATATATTGGTATACACTGTGCAGGTGAAATTCAAATATTTCATAAACCAACATCCACATCAAAAGGCACATTACTCTTTTCCTGTAAAGAACAATAATGATGGAAGCATCGCTGTCCACGCTTGAGTCTTTTGTCAAGCACAGAATATAAACAGCATCAGATAACCCTGTAATAGAAAGGAGTACAGGGAGAGAAAATACAGACAATGGCACACGTCACAAAAATTATGGGCACCCATAAAGGTGGGCATCTTCTCTTTCCCTGCTCATGGACAATAATGTGTTATGTAGTAGTTCAATGTCTAAAGTCTATCTTTAGCTCTAGATACTACTAGCTCTAGATAATACTTCAGATCTAGGTACTCATTGAGAAACAGTGGTTAGTATAATAAACATGCAAACTATTCTCCAAATGGTTGATTTGCCAGTATCAGTGATTAAAACAATTTTAATAGAAAATGCAGATACTGACCATGCTCTTTCAAAGTGTGCACAAACCTGTTGTTCAGTGTCTACTAACTTAGCTATTTCCTAGCAAACATTACCAAACAACCTTCAGGGTGGCATCATTCCAAATCAACACAGCTTTTCCTTTTGATACCTGTGAAAATGCAACCTTCAAGATACTACAACTGCTTTTGTTCTCTCCAGATAAAGAAAATAAGACTCTTTGAACATTAAAAACTGGTTTTTCTTTGGCTTGAACATACTGTTAGCATAGAAGAACAGCTTATGTCAAATATTGGATTCACATGAAAATCTGAATTGGTTTTCAGGAAAAACTTTGAAGGTGACTCCCTTCTCTGAAATGTAGGTAATATTTATGATTTCTTTGCTCACTTCAGACCAGCTGTATTTAGAAACTGCTGTTTACTTGGTGTGCACTCAATAGTAAGGTCTCATTTAAGAGAAACTATAGTCAATTACACAGAATTCTATCACCAGAGAAAAGCTTTCCATGTAAGAACCCCAGAAACTGTCCAGTTCACCAGTGCCCTTAAAAACATTACTCAAAACAAACTAGAAAAGAAAAGAAGAAAAAAGAAAAAAGGCATAAAAGAGGGTAAATCAGGAACTTGACAGACATTTTATTGATGCTGTTCATCTACTCTGCTCCTGTTCTTCCTTGTCCTTTATGGTCCAGGAACCATATCGATTGCAGCCTTTTATTTTTCTTCTTTTATTATTTTTTTCCCCTCCTTTAAAACACAGACACTCAATCTCAGTTTCTTAGTACAGCATGCTCTATTTCTCCCAGGATGCAATCCAGCCCTTCACCTCTATTCAGAGTTTTCAAAATGAGTAGGCAGGAGGTATCTGCACTCACTAAAAACATCCTTGAGGGTCATACTACCAATGAACTGCTGGGACCCAGGGACATGCTTTGCCAAAGCAACATGGAGCTAACTAGTGTGCTAACATGGTGTGTGCAGACCTTCCACTCCCTTAGATCTCTGCTACAGACCTTGCCAAAAAAGGCTGACTATAGTCACAGGCCACCAGATGACTTCCAGGCAAATTGCATAGGAAAGACATGGCTATCTTCTAGGATCATACTGCAGCCTTGGTGGCAGCAGAAAAGCTCCAGCCCACCAACAGCCAAGGGCAGAAGCTTTAAATTCCCATTAGTTTGTACGTCACAGAACGCTCTGCTGTATGAATGAACCTAACACTTCAGCAGAAAAGCAGTAAAATTCAAATGGCAGATAGAGGACAAAGCATTCTAAATCACTTCAGAAGATCCAATATCTGGAGAGAACAGAGGGAGATAGGTCAAAAAGTGGTGGAGCAGGAATTGGAAACGGATGATGAAAGAAGTAAGAGTAGACCTCTTACCATCATCTCCAGGCAGCAGTCTTGGAACATGGAATGTTCTTAGTGAGAGTAAGGCTTCAGCAGAGCCTCTCCTGGAACTGGCTTCTCCATCCCTGTTCTCTGCACAGCCTTAACCAGCACCTTTTCTCTCTGCAGCTCCAACCTTTGCCTCATGATTCTAATTGGTCACTTCCAACTTGACATACTCCAGGATTCTATGATCATCTCTGCCCTATCCTTCTAGTCTTACAGGCCACATGTGACTGGGTACAGGGTGACAGTCACCCTTCCATGTCTCTCTCAAGTTTGAGAATGAATGCACTAAAGCATCTGCAATACACAAGTCTCTGAAAGAAACTATTCAATACCAATTACTTAAGAAAATAACAAAAGAAACCAAATCCCTAGAAAGACTGTGTTGAGCTTTCCCAAATTAGTTTCCATTTAAGTGGCTCATGTTTTGTTACTTCACTTCCAGCGGACAAAGTCATCTCTTAGAAACAAAATTTTAAGCTTGTTTTTTAAAAATTAAAAAACTTTCAGTACACTGGAAAGAAAATATTCTTCCTGCTGCTGAGCTTGTTAGAATATCACATGACATCTTACAGATTTTTTTTTTCTGAGTCTAGCAAAATGATAAAAAGACACAGCTTTCCTACAGGCAAAATCTGTGATATTTACCTGAGGCATGTTGGACTCCAAAGCATGAAAAAAAAACTGAGACACAGTCCCCGTTTGCCACCTTTGACAGGCAGGATAAGGTAAAGTGTCATTTCTTGACTCCAGAGACTGAAGACAGAGAATCTTCTTGATATATTTTTATTATTGATTGAAATAATAATAAGTAAAATTCCATAGCCCCTTACTGTTGATACACTTTGCAGACAGACTGGTAACTCTAAGTAAAGATATGACAGATGTATTTCTTAACAGAAATGTATTTTTATATTTGAATATAGATGTCAGTTAAGAATAAATTCTCCAGGATACATTCAAACAAGGCAGGAATGACTGCAAAATAAAATGAAGTAGGACAGTGATGATGTCAATTTATCTGGTCATGCAGGATAAAAATGCCTACATATCTGTAGCAACCATTTAATGAATGTAGAAATCATACAGTACACTATAGCTGGAGAATACATTAGTATTTTATTTTTTAAATTAGCATGCCACTAAAATCTCCATAAACTTTAGCTGGGAAAAGAACTGCCTGCACCAGATTTCAATATCAATTGATTGTTATCAAATGAAGTTAAGATTATATATCCAAATGCCTCAGCAGTATTAATACATAACCATGATTTATATCAGGCACTGAGCAATACGTTTACCTACTTGTTACTTTAGTGTTTCACTACAAAGCAGCAAAAGGATTAAAGTACCACCTTAGTGCATCCTACTTTAGAAGCTTCCTTGTTCAATGCACTTCATATAAAAACTATGACAAAGAAAAAGTGGTTCACCTGAACCTTACAGCCTTGGGATGATCCAGTGACCTGGGTTCTCAAAAGAGGCAGAGGATACAGAGGGACAAACAACAACCCACTCTTCTCATAGTCACCAGACACTCATCCAAGGACAAAGTGTGCAAACCATACGGCATTGATGACAGTAACCTCTGAGCCCACTGCTACAAAAAGCCATAATGAATCTACACTGATGACAAGTTTATTCTTGACAATCAGAAGTATAACTTCTGCATATTACTAAGCAGAAAAAAAAGCCCTCACCCACCTCAAACTATATTTTCCAAGAAGAAACTGAGTTTTCAGGAGGAGAAAAGAAAAAAAACAAGAAAAAAGCCCACTGACACTTCCTCTAGTGATCTTTCTTAGCTCAGTGTCTGAATGCAATTGAGACAATACAGTTTCTCCAGGATATGTTGCTTACTGTGGTACACAAGACAGGCATAACTGGCCAACTGGCCCCTACAAATGGAGCAGGCCCTGCAAGTCTGCTGTAGGAATCAAGGGAATGGTAAATGACGAAGCAAAGTTCTCCACACAGATAACAGAGAAACAAGAGGGAAATTTCAGCATGAGTTGAAAGAGAGAGAAAAAAAAAATACTATGACCTAGTAGCAAACAAATAACAACTGCCCAGTCTAATGATTGACAAGAACAGCAAGCACATGATACAAAACAACCCTTTATAGCAAAAGTAGTGATAGGAGAGAGGATCGAGCAGGCTACTTTAAAAACTCAGTAAGTAAAGGAAAGCATAACTCTTATATCTAGTCTTTTCCCAGATATGCAGTTGTGATGTAAGCATAAAAGTCACAGATCAAATGAGTAAAGTCACAAAAAGACCTTTTCTGACAAAGCAGCCGAATAGCTAGACTCGCACATATACTTTACATATTTAGAGACAGATAATTCTCTACCCATGAAAGCTCTAAGGCTGGCTTTTTGCCAAGAATTTCAGATGCTACAGAGAGAAGGTTTCTATAACACTTATTTTACTAAATAGGTTTCCCGTTCTAAAATGTCAAGACATTTTCCCAATATTTGAGCAGTTTATATTGCAGGCAAGACTCTGCAAGAAATACACACTGAGGTAAATAATCAATAAATAGATATATTTTTTTAAATTATAAATTTATTATACCATTTACCTCTCCAGCTACATTTCAAATAAATTTTTATTTCTCTCTCTTTTATTACCTCTATGCTAGATGTGTCTATGTGCATACTGCTGCAGCAGCGACACTACCATTTTCTGTTTGGAAAGCAACAATAAACTCATTTGTGAGCCTGAACTCTACTCAGAAAATCAGCATCCACTTATCACACTTAATTTTAAATAAGCCAACATATATTTCCATTCTGAAATATTACCTGTATTGGTGGATAATGCTTTTGTTTTCTCAACAAGAATCATAGAAAAGTTTGGATTGGAAAGGACCATAAAGGTCATATAGTTCCTACTTCCCTGCTATGGGCAGAGACAGCTTCCGCTAGACCAGTTTACTTAGAGCTCCATCCAACCTGGCCTTGAACACTGCCAGGGAATGAGGCAGCCACAACTTTTCTGGGCAACCTGTTCCAGTGCCTCACCACCCTCACAATAAAGAATTTTTTTTCCAATACCTAATCTAAACCTATTTTCTTTCAGTTTGAATCCATTTCCCTTTGTCCTATCACTACATGCTCTTGTAAAAAAGTCCAAGAGATATGGTTAAACTCACAGTCCTGCTAATTATTTTCTACCTCATAAATCTTTTTGTTCCAAACTTTCTGCTTGCATGTCATCGCTCTGTCTTGTTATCATTCTATACTGCCTTAAAAATTCAGGGCAAACACTAGGCCCTGACAATTTTATAAAAAGTAATGTGATGAATTCAACTAAGTCTTCTAAACAAGTCTTTGATAAAGAGAATAAACAGTTCTCATTTGAAACATCATACAAAAATAGAAATTTCAATTTTGCAAGAATTTAGTAGATTCTTTGAAAGGTTAAACTTTTCAAACATAACTCATTATCAGCATAAGGAAATATATGTTCTTGAAAATGATGAATCACAAGAACTATTCATAAGCACTGAACTGTAATAAATGCACTTTTCAACTTCAGAAATTTTTCAAATATATTTTAATGTAGTCTGAAATATAAAAACACAAACATACAGCAAACATGCTCAAATATATTTCAGTTTCAATTCATAATGTTTTTCAGACTAAACATCAAAGCATTACACTACCACAAAAAGAAATTCCTTACCGAAACAGCAGTTATCTTCAAAGAATCTCCTGTAGAATGTGTGAAAAGGTACCACAAGACAGGTCCAATTTCTCCTGTAATAAATCCTTGTGAATGGCATGAGCGAGTAGTACAAACATTTTCAATTATCTTTGCTGCTAAATGGTTCACCACTCGCTCTTCCTATGGGAAGGACAGGAAAGGAAAACTCATTTGCAAATGTTTCTAATTTCTTTGTAAACTACCACCTATGTCCACATTTTATTCAATACATATTGTCTTGGTGTGGTTTCTTCATTCTTTTTGATACTTGCAAAAGTAATTTTTCAAGAAACCTCATCAGGTGACAAAGTTATGTTTACAGATCCTACTTCCCCCCACTTTTTCTTCTACTGCAAAGACAATTTAATACAAGTATAATGTAATACAAAACCTCTCAGCTCCAAATAATCGCCCCAAATTAAATGTAGTCATTAAAAATGAAAAGCTTTTGTTATGTTAGAGGTGTTCCATGATCAGTGCTTTATAAATGAATGAATTTGTGTCAACACTCATCACTACAACATGCTCGGAATAGCACAATTATGAGATACACAGTTACATTAGAAAAAGAAATTACATTAAAACCTCTTTATTCAGAAGAGTCAACAAATCCTGGGATACAGAAAAAGACTTCTTGCAAATTAAGTTATTCCAATAACTCCCTTCTTTTCTCCTGAAACAGACAGTCCTGGTCAATGCTTAAGATAAATTATTAGGTCCCATTCACTACAAGAAGTCCTAAATTTCCATATGGGATTCTGAATCCTTCATATTTTTAGTACTAACCAAATAATTTTCACTTAAAATCAGAGTCTTTAACAGAACGGGAAGATACATTGCTGGTGTTACTTTGGCTATGCATTGCCTCAGCTCATCTCAGTCTTGAACTACAAAAAAAGTGAAGTCTTTCAACAATGTCTTAAATAGCGTCTTGAATTCAGCAAAAATGAATTTTAATATGATTTTTATAATTCAATTTGTCCTTATAGTCTGGCTTCACAAATAATTTATCATATTATCTAATTGATTTCTTTCTTAAATGAAACTCTATATTAGCCTACTACGCTTTGGATTTCTGACATTTATCTTTATAATCGGAGCCACCAACAACTGTGAACAGAAATAATGAAACCTTTCACAAAGTAGTACAAAAGCCTTGCAGAAGGGGAGAACTTATACTTCATTAAAAATATATTCAATATCCACTTTTCCTTCTACTGATTTAGTAATTCTAAACCACAGATTTTAGATATAGAAATATTTGGAAACTCTAGTATAATGCTGTCAAAAAAAAAAAAAAAGGCTTTTTTAAAAATCATTTTCATGATAATCCTTCCTGTTCTCCCAAAGAACTGCAGCTCTACTCAAAATGTTTAACAGAAATATCAATTTCCATCTAAACTTGTTACACTCTTATATAAAAACTCCACTGGTGGTCTTCCTTCTTATTTGCAGCCACAAACCAAAGAGAATTTAGGTTTTTCTCTTTTTACAGTTTTGATTACTGCCAAATATTGCATTATTTTGACCTATTAAAGACCTAAATACACAAATACTCATACATGTATACTAAAATTAAAATACTGAAAACTTTTTATACATAATGTTCAGTTTTAATCTTGTTCTGTGAATTATACTTCTGCATGTCAGTCTTTTTGGGGAGTGGTTCAGTTAGGTTAAAAATACATGGATTTATCAAATTGACAACATGCATTTAACAACAGAATCCATAACTGGAACATAACAGTCAAGTTAAGTCTCTCTTATATATGAAGTGATTATTAAGACTGCCAATTGGGACTCTACTCCTAATTTAAGCAGGCATAAACACTTAATAAATGAACTATAATCCCATGAATTAATCATAATCAAAGCAATATACAGTGGATAATAGCTATTACTAATGTTAACAAGTTTCCAGATGCAATTACAGCCCTTCTTTTCAAAATTTGGTCCTGAAGATGTGCTTTTATTTCCTCTCAGCCACTGATGAATTACGCCCTGTTCCAGACTGCCCTGCTACTTTGACTAGAAAATGGTCATGTATTATCACTGTGCTCTGAAAACTCAATGATGCTGCCAAAGTAATTCTATTTGCTGCTGCCTGAGACCTTCCATTTCAGCTCCTCTGATATCTGTTCCTGAGCACTATCTAAGCAACAAGCCTTGTACCATTTTCTGCTTAATTAGCTGTCTGCAAGGGAAGCCTTATCTAAACTAATATTTGGTCTCTACACTAAAGGAGTCATCCAGTGATGTTACCAGGACATAAGCTATTTTAGTGAACAGAAATGGATCTTCAAGATACGAGTAAAGCAGTTCCATATATCAGTAACCCTCTGTCCATATCATGAACTTCATGAAACCTAAAACTATGAATAGAACTGTATAAAAAAACAAGTACATACTTTATTCTCAATGGGTTTAGATTTGAAGTAGTTTTATAAAGCACACTTAAAGCTCCTAATTTTCAGTCATGTTGAACACTTGCAGATACATGTTTCCAGTGAAGTCGGGGATGCTTAGTGAAAAAGAGCCCTGCTTGAAAATGCAAATACCAGAAGGATAAAAAGTTGCAAACTACTGAAAGAAAACTTTTTTTAATCAAGTCTTTCCAGTTAATTGAGGGGGGAATTCAAATCAACATCATAAAAAAATCTACTCCCATTTTCTTGAAACAACTGAATCTACTGGATATTTTTACTGACTGTTATAAATTTAACAGTGCACCAAAAATTTTGGATGCACTGAAGTTACAGTCACTATGCTAACCAACAAACTACCTAAAAATAGCGTAACTTCATTTTATTGAAGGTTAGGATAAAATAGTTTATGATCTTTTTAAAGTAGGTTTACTGATGAAACTAAGTTGCGAGGAGCTGCTGACCCCACTGAAGGCAGAGAGGCCCTCAGAGTGACATCGACAAATTAAGAGGTCTGGGCAATCACCAACCACATGAAGTTTAAGACGAGCAAGTACCAAATTCTGCACCTGGCTGGGACAACCCTGGATGTTCGGACAGACTGGGGAATGAGAGGCTGGAGAGCAGTGCTGTGGAAAGGAACCTGGGGGTGCTGGTTGATGGCAAGTTGAACATGAGTCAGCAGTGCCCTGGCAGCCAGGAGGGCCAAGCGTGTCCTGGGGGGCATCAGGCACAGCATCGCCAGCCGGGCAAGGGAGGCGATTGTCCTGCTCTGCTCTGCACTAGGGAGGCCTCGTCACCTCAAGTCCTGGGGGCAGTTTTGGGTGCTAAAATACAAAGAAGGCATTAAGCTGTTAAGGGAGTGTCCAAAGGAAGGCAACGAAGATGGTGAAGGGCCTTGAGGAAAAGACGTATGAGGAGTGGCTGAGGTCACTTGGTCTGTACAGACTGGAAAAGAGGAGACTGAAGGGAGACCTCATTGCAGTCTGCAACTTCCTCATGAGGGGAAGTGGATGGGCAGCCACTGATCTCTTCTCTCTGGTGACCAGTGATAGAACAGCATGAAGCTGTGTCAGGGGAGGTTTAGGCTGGATGTTAGGAAAAGGTTTTTCACCCAGAGGGTGGTCAAACACTGGAACAGGCTGTACAGGGAAGTGGTCACAGTACCACTGACGGAGTTCAACAAGAGTTTGGACAAGACTCTCGGGCACATGATGTGACTCTTGGGGTGTCCTGTGCAGGGCAGGGAGTTGGACTCAATGATCTGAGTGGATCCCATCCAACTCAGGACATTCTATGATTCTATGATCTTATATTATACTATATATAGATACATATACTTGAATAGCAGTATAATACTGATAAATACACATTAAAGCTGAAGGATTTAGGAAGTAACACTACATTCCACATAATTCTTCTAAATCAACTTTTAAATACACTTCTTTCTTTAACCTAAGAAGACAGAATAAAAAGAAACTACAAATATAACCTAATGAAGTAAAGCTGTATCCTCCAAAGCATTCATGATTCTAAGAAATAAATCTTAGTTTGGCAACAATTTGCAATATAAAACCTTCAGAGAGAAGAGTAAATATGTAGAAACAAAACTTTTAAATACCTTTTGTGAATTTTTTTTAAAATTCTGGCAGTAAACTGGAGAATGGATATCTAAAGAAGAAATTAAAGTGATAATGTATATGATTCAGAGAATAACTCTTATCCTATAGGCAGTTCTGCCAGTAAAAAAAACTATGTCCAAAGAAGAAATAAAAATGAGAATATATATTAATCAAACTGACCCTGTGATAGTATAGGCTGTAATATACTTCTGAGAAAACAGTTGTGATTTTATTCTCCTCTCCTCAAAATTCTCCTCCAAATTCACTATCAAGGAACAGTTCTGAATAAGAATATACATTATAAAACATACTGCCTTATATTATATATTGGCAATTATTTTTTGAAGATTTCTTTTATTATTAAAATTTCTCATTTGTTCAGAACCAAAGCCCTCAGGCTTACATCTTGCTCCCTCATAAAGGAAGAAGTCCATACGGAAGAAGGAAATGTGTACTATATAGCTTTCTGGCAATATCTCATTTATTAAAAATATTGCTTACACAGTACCTTGCACATCCAAGAGACAGAAAATTATCCTTTGTAAACTCATTCACTATTTCTGATTCAAATATATTCTCCATGTGCCACTCTATAAAATGAGAGGGTTATGCACCTTTTAAAAGCCAGATACAGCTAGTATGTATATATTCATTTTTCCATGCATGTGTATTGCCTTTTTTTTTTGAGATTCTGTGAAGTTCATATTAAAATTGCATATAACTTTGTATTTTATATTTACATGCCATTTGTGAGCAGAAATGGACAGATACCAAATTTCTGAATGATTTTTCAATGGTTCCACTCTCAGGAAGACTAAAAAGGAGGCTTGCACAGTTTCTGACTTCACTGTCTAGTTTCAGTGAATGACCTCGTCCAAGCAACATAATCCAGACCAAATCAGAGTAGAAAAATTATAAAACACATCAAAAAGTAGTTTGGATATGGGAAAGGTTATCAGTTCTAAGACTAGGGAGGATCTGAAGGAAGGGAGGGGCAAATGCAATGGAGAAGAAGAAAGGTGAAAGGATTGACTGGAATGTAAGTGTGAACAGAATCAAATGTAAAACAGAAACTAAAGCTGAGATTTCACTGAGATAAGAGTAGGTTGAACCTTAAATGTAATAAAGAGAAACAAATATATGCAGAGTAAATGACAAGATTCAAATAAGAGATAGGATGATCCATTCAGGGTCAAGTACATTAGGGTAAATTTAGCAAAGGAGTTTTGAATAAACGAAGTAAAATGCATAAAAGGAAAATGGTTGTCACATTAGCATTAGGTACTTAATATTAAATACGAATGTTCTTCCTGAAACAGAAAGTATCTTTCATGACTGGATAACGTAAGAACTCTAAGTGCCATGCACTTTAAGCAGTAGAAATCAGAACCCTGCTATCTTAGAGACTGCACACAAACATTTAAAAGTTGAACTTATACAAATACAGATGCCTGGAACAGGCATTTTGTGTCACTGTTGGAAACAGTTGTTGGAAAAGATCAGTAAATAAATACTGGAATGTTTACTACCGTGCATTCTGACAGACCGCAACATTATACCAAGACTAAATATGTCAAATCAAGCCTGTAATTTACTTATTTATGAGTGTACCAATTCCCTTATTTTGACACATAATTGAACTAAACTGTTCTTTGCCTGAGTTGAAAATCAGCTTCTGTCTCAAGCTAACAACACTGCAATGCAGGAAATCTGAACCTGCGTTCCCCTATAGATAAAAGACTTTCCCAAACTTCTACTGCATCACCCTAAAACTCCTTTCACTGACCCATATACTTTTTTGTCACTGTTAGATTTTCAGGCACAGAAGGTATGTGGAAATGACACTACCTGTGTTTTCTGAACATTTTGTTCCTTTATAGGCAAATAAAAGGGACACACACATATTTCAGACTTCTTCCTGTTCCACTGTTCTGTTTCAGAGAGCAATTCTGCTTTGATAAGGACAAATCTCATAAAACTTCAGAAATCCAAGAACACTTCAGAGTAGCTCATAATGAAACTCAAGAACAGAGAACTTACAAAACTCAAAGCTATATAAACTATAGTACTGAATGACATGAATTGATTTTATTTTCTTGAATTTTTATTAAATACATCAAATAAAGCTCCTTAACTGGCAATAAAAACTAGAAGTGAGTATTTATAATGCATATACAATGCACTGTATTCAGACCTTATTACAAAAAGTTAGTTTGCCGTTTTCATAAATACTGAGACAATATACCAATAATCACTTCAGAAAACATCCTGATGTAAAATTTACTTAACTGACCTTAGAACAATTCCAATGAATTCATGATTTAATTACATATAATTATTTTTTTAAATTATTAATGTAAGAATGCAAAGCTTACCTACATGTAATAGAGAAAAGCTGGTGACAAATGTTTTCAGAGCTGCATAACCACAGGACAAGAGGCAATGGCCACAAGTGAAAACTCTAATCATAAACAAGTAAAAACTTTTTCTTATGAAGGAGGTGCTGGCGTTGCTCAGGGAGATTGTGGGACCATAGTTCTTAGGGACATTCAAGAGTTAAACAGACGTGTCCCTGAGCAAGTTGATCTATTTAGACCTACTGTGAACAGGAGGTTGCATTAGATGACCTCCAGAGGTCCATTCCATCCTAAAGTCTTGTATAGCTTTAGAGCTTCAAACATGTTTTAAAAAATACGTATCTACATTACAAATGAGCATCCTCACAAACTGAAAGTGTAGAAATACGCAGCCATACTTGGCTAGACTAGAAATAATTTTATATTTATGCTTAATTAAATTTAATTTGAACTATTGCATGGCAAATGTGTTTCTATGTTGTGTCATTTTTTCAAGAAAAAGTATATCCAGATAAATTATTAAGAAAAATTTGACATGTTTCAGGATTCATAAAATCAAGAAGTGATTTTATTTTATAGGAATAAATTAGTGTCTTATGGATGTCTTGATTTAGTTTCTGTACACTGTGTATTCAGAAACAGCAAGTCTTCAATTACTAAATTTATAATTAAATAGCATCTCACTACTGTGCCTTAGAGTGACATCTTACTCTAATTATGAGCTGGAAATCATCCACAATACAAACTCAGTCCTGTGTTCTTGGTCACGTGAAGGTTTGAAGATATTAAAATGCATCTAGGCTCTTTCTTTACTAATCACAATCTGTAGGCAATAAAGATCTCAAAAAGGAAGGAAAAAAGGTATTTCCTATTGCTTTCCACTTTCTAGCAACCTCTGACATGTTTTCTGCCTTGAGCTTTGCCTTGGGCAAAAATAAAGTCAAGTGGTCTCATACAAACATTGAATGTAAACCTCCCACTCAGTTCTTTTTCATTTTACAAATGGAATTATATGCATCTTTTTCTTCCCTTCTTCTAGCACAGCTAAGCCATCACCGAAACCAACGAAGAACACAGTATAGCACATGTATGAGAATAAACCTAATTACTACTTTTTTGCCTCAAAAGAATGCTGACAAGCCAGTAGGGTAACAATGCAGTTTTAAAAAACTATATATCATCCACTTCAAGAAAGAAACTTAAATCTTGCTCAAAGATTTACAAAGATGTATGAAAATCAAATTGCAAGAGGGCAGCACAAACTGTCAGAACATTTCTCAAAAGATGCCTACATCATTAATACATTTCACATTTATTAACAGTAATTTATATTTACTATCCCATTTCCCCCAACACAAGCAGCAATACATAAATGTTGAACGTACAGAGAACAACACTGCATTAATCTCCTGCTTAGGTCATGGTCTTATGATTATTTAAATTCAAGAGCAATATTTGGTTGACAACGTACTGCAATGCTGCAGGCTACAATCCTCACACAATGCCTGAAGGGTTATTACTGTGGAGAAATTCTACTGAGGACCATGAAAGAGCCTTACCCCTTCCCGAAGACACCTCATTAGCACCGTGTAAGCAGCTGAGGGAACAGCCCAGCATTCCCTGGGGTGCTCCCCTTTTTCCTCCTGAAATGAAGCCAACGGCACAAGTGATTAAATCAAAAAATCACAACAATCTCAGTCACATAAAAAATGGGTAGCATGTCCTTAATAAGGTTCATATTATATACATTTCAAATTAACATATGTGATTCAATATATTAAATTTCAGGACATTATTACTATTTAATGTTATTTCATGTGCAGCACAGAGATTGATATTTATTAGCTTATTTAAATAGTCTCCAAAATCCGTAACAGAATTTGTCCTAATATTTCTGCATTTCATCAATTCGTTCTAATTCACACAGACACAAAAAAGTGTCTGTTCTTTCATTCCTCTCAACCATTTTGAGTACTTCAGAAAGAGACAACTGACTATTAAGACAAGAAATGTTTCTCTTTAAATGTAATTTAATTATACCAAACAAACAAATTCTTTTTTTCGTAGTTAAAAAAAAAAGTAAACTTTCTTTTGAAAAAAAAGTTCAAAGTCATATAAAGAGATACCAAGTGTTTAAGAAGATTTACTGTATGGTATAGCCTTCAACACATATGAACACTATTCCAAGATCTTAATGTGTATTTCCTTGAAATCACCCTATTAGAGAGGCTAATTCACTACTAGTTGAATAGGGGCTTAATTCTTCCATTAGAAGTGAACTTCACTTCCCCCTGTCCCTGTAATAGCCTATTGTAAAATTTTAAGTTTAAAGGAGACACTTGGATATCATGGAGATTTAACTGCAACCATTTCCATATCCAGGCTAGTAACAAAGAGCTATTAGCAAGTGGAAAAAATACAGCCTCTTTTGGGAAAGAAAGTGGGAAATAATAGGCATTAGACGGTGTGAAGATGATAGGACATGAAATCATGAGAAACTTGTTTTAGTAAGCAGACAATGGATGACAAGCAATAATTTCTTCAGAAATTATACAATTCTTGAACTCTACTAATTATATTCTCAAATTATTTTTAGCATTCTAATTAACTGGTTTTAATAAAAGGCATAGGATGAGCAAGGTGGGGATTAATGATGCAGAAACAAATGATACTTTCTAAATTTGCTGATTTGCGAGTGGCTTACAGTAATTCAACATATATGATCTCATCATTTCAGGCATTTAATTAAAACATAGCAAATTAGTATGGAAGACTATTATTGAATTGTCTAGTAAAATTAATTTTCCTTCTTCATTGAAAACAAAACTTTATTTGCCACATATATCCATAGAGAACATGAGTTTGTTAAATCTCCCATTTGTAAGCTTTGTTTCTGCTAACTTTGTATTAGGAGATATGGGACAATATAAACAGTAACAACAAGAGTGGCTTGACATCCAACAGACAGGTCAGATCCACTCCATTCCACCTCCTCCATCTTACTGAGTAAGAACATGCTGACAAGTAATCACAGTTTGCCTTCCAAAGCACTGTGTATAAGTTTAAGAAAACATAGTCTAAGTTTCAAGAAAGGAAATGTAGGTTACTTCCAAACAGTCAAAAGTGGAATCTTTTCTACTTGGAAGAGGCAGTACAAGACTAGGAATCAAAACAGAGTTAAAATGACAATCTATGGTGGAACTAGCATGGGTTTGTTTCTCATTGTATTCACCTCATTTAACCAACCAGAAATTCCTTCAAGGTCTTTTGTAACCATACATCTTAAATGTACTGTAAAATAAAAAGCCTTAAGAAATCATGCAGTCCTAAAACATTAATAGTTCTTCCATTCTTCAAAATGATTAATGACTTTCTGCAAGGTTTAATCTCTATTTAGAAATTTTAAAAGGCAAAAGGGGTATGAAACTTAGTACCATTCTTAATTACCTAAACATAATGTACACCATTTGACACAATAAACTTAAATATATCAGCAAACACTGGGGAATCTTCCTACTTTTTGCTCACAGCCCATGTTGATTTTGATTAAACTTTAGGTTCTGCACCCTAATAACACAAACAGCACAAAATGAATAAAAATATTACATAGAACTTGAAAGTTTTCCCCCAAGGCAATCCACTCAAGAGTATCAGAACATGCTCCCTGGAGTCTGCTCGTGCTACTTTTGAATTGTTCTTGGCTTCTGTTTGGAATAAAAGTGCAGAGATGGAGTGTAAGATCTTACTTACGAGATCTCATATGCAAGATGAGATCACACACAAGATCAGAGTTTAGGATTGCACAGGACCATTACAATTATCTGGACATTTCCCAGTATTTCTACGTCACAGAGGTGGCAAACAGTGCAATCTTGTATTTTACCTTGTATTTTACCTTTACATGACCTTGTATTTTTACCTAATTAATAATCCTGCACCTAAACAGCTGAACTTGATTTTAAGTATTTGATAATTTATGATTTACCAAATGTTCATGTGAAAAAGAAATAACCTTTGCCATTATTTAATACTAAATTTGTGGCTGGCCCTAGAAATACTTCACAAAACCCCAGAGGGAATACACAAATAAATAAAATCAGACATACCCGTAAAAACTTACAGCTTAAATGAAAATATTTAGCAGTTTGATAACACAATCAAGTAGGCCAAAGAAAGCACAAAATGGAAGGAAAAAAGAAAAACAAGTGTATAGTCCTTACTGAATTAAATGGCGTTAAGATTTATTTTTCTTTATTAGTCAAGTCATAAGGCTTTGCTGTTTAAAGATATAAGTTGGCAATAAACTTTCTTGTTTGATTTATTATGTTACCCCTGACTTGCTATGTGATCTTGGCAAGGTCATTCAGCACTACTGTTCAGCAGTTTAATGAGCAACAAAATGCCTCCAACACTACAGTATTCTGAAGTTAAATACATATAGAATAGAAAAATGAAAAGTGCTTTTCTTAAAAAAATTAAAGGGTTAGTATCTCCAAGCACACAAATCACACTGGTATTTTTGAAATTTTACCAAGACACAGTGTCTTGAGTTCATATGTGTCCAAATATTTATTCCTATACTCTAATAATTTCTTAGCTATACCATAATGCAACCCATTAATATATATATATATATATATATATATATAAAACCAACCTTGAAACCTGATAAGAGTTGCCATTTATGTGCAAGTTGTCATACTTCAAACATTGTGAAGTTCATACACAGACTCAGAAATTTGTCAGTTCACACTTTCAGAAGGAAAAAACCTGTGCAAATCATTTTGGTGTTATATAACCAGTGTTAACAGAATTGTTTCAGCTATCAGAGTTTAATTCCAAAATAAAATCAAGCCATGCAAAATATTCCTGCCAAATAAAATTTTCAAGTTGGAGTTTAAAGTTTATTTGTTTGACAATAGCAGGTACAAATCCTTTCTCCTGAGGAAAACTGAGAAAGTATTAAAACTTATAAACTGTGACTGTGGATGCATTTTTCAGAACATAGTTTCTCATTATAAGTTCTGTGAGCGTGTATTTGACAAATATTTTGGCAACTGTCCCATGAAAATAGGACAATGTTTGTTACTCTACAAAAACCAAGGCAACCACTACATCTCCTGGAACATGTAAAGGAGCTAGAGGATAAAGAAAATAAAACATGGAAGTTCAGCGCAAAACTAAGCCAAAGTAATGATTCGTTTGCTACCTTTGCTCCAGTACCAACTCAATTGTTAACTAATGTGTCATCATTCAGAGCTATTAGATAATGCAAATACAAAGGCTTCAGAGAAGCCAAGGTTAGCCTTTTTCTGCTTGAAGATACCTTTGTTTCTATTAAGTAAAAGAGTATTTTGCTCTTTGAATATGGAAAAAGAAATGTGATGGTTTAAAGGAGCTGTCAACTTCAATTCTTAATATTGACAGTATTCCTTTTCTACAAATAACCTCTGATTACTTTTAATGTGAATCTACAATTTCTAGACTGAAGATTTAAATCAGTTTTAATCAAGAATAAACACAAGTCCATTTGAAATCAGGATCATTCCATTTCCTTTTCCACAGTGGTGTGAATCCAACCACGCTACAATAAGATCTAATATGAACTAGATATATTGATACACTAATATATTAATTTATTGATATTATAGGCTGCCTTGATGCATCCTGTTTAATCAGCATCTCTAGTTTAGAAGTTCGAACGCTTAGATCTGCCACTTGGAGGCCAGCAGTGTTTACGGTAGTTGATTAAATCCTTTTATGAAGTTAAAATTCTACACTTGAAGAATGCTGTTTAATTAATCTCAGATGAAGTAAACAATCGAACGAGCATGTTTCTTAAAGCAGAATAAGTATTAGAGAAGATAGAAGGACCAGAAAATGTTGACTATACGAATGACTAAGTAATTTGATTTTTTGGTCTACTTTTCCGTGGGAAATGTTTTCACATTTGCCAAATTTGTAAGGATCACTTGCAGTCTTACCTTGCTGGCTATGAGGTAAAGCAGCTCCCCAAGTGCTGGTAGAAAGCATTGCTTCAATTTGCTGTTTCGGAAGCTCTCTCTGATCAGTTCGGTTAAAAGTGTAATTGCCTAAATTAAAAAAACCAATCAGTAGAACAACACATGTATTTTGTCAAGCGAAACATACTGCTGAAGGTAAAAAGCTTTATCTCTAATGCCATCTTACTGACACACTCTTCACTTATGCTAAAGAGCCATTTGCAAGGGATTTAGTAAGCATTGAAAAAAAGAAAAAATAATTATTACAAAACATTATATATGCAATATGGAGAAAAATGCAATGAGGAATTAGTCAAGGTGACAAATTATCAGCTATCTGTTCTTTCATTTCCCTCAGGACAGTAGAAATAGATCTGCCAGGAAAAAAAGCCTACTTGATGTTGCTGTGCTTCTGTCAGAAGATCTGAAAGTTCTCACCATCAGGTTACAAAAAGAACAAACAACAAGAAACCTCTAATGATGTCTTTTGTGTAGATATTATATCAAAGGATAAGAACTATGAAAGTTTTGTCTCCTGATCTCTAAGTTTACAGGTGACTCACTGTGTAAGAACTGGACATACCATTTTAGGTTTTTTGTATTTCATGAATTTCTGTTTGCAAAGCATACACACATATCTGTGTGTGCGTGCGCGCGCACGCACGTGTGTGTGTAGATGTGTTATTTATAAAGAGGAGGTGGAAGGAAATTAGAAAATTTGATTCATCTTGTGCAGATGACCTAGTAAGAAATCACTTTCCCATGCAAAAGTATTTGGCAGTAAAGCACTCTTTATTCCTTGGAGCACCAAGGAGTTTTTACCCTCAACTTCCCTTGTTTTACTTCACCTTGTGACCTCAGCAGCTTCATAGCTCCAATCTTTGTACAGCAAAATCGTATCAAAACTGGAAATGCAGTCTTCAAGTCAAAGAAAAAGATCTACTAAACAAACTTTGACCTTGTCCCCATTTTTTTTATGTAGTGGTATGGTCATTAACTGTTTTCTTTAACTGCTTTCAGAGCATTTCTACAAATTTTATTCAGGAACTTTAATTAGCTGCCATTCCAGAGAGAACTTTACTTTCATATTTAAGAAATGAATGTATCAGTAGGTTTTAAAGATTCTAATATGTCAGCTTGAGAAAGTAGTAGTCAAGTTGATTCAAGTGCAATTCTGCACTAAATGATGTACACATAATGACAGCATTTTCTCCTTTATTATATTTCCTTTCTACAGCTATACAGAATTATTCTTGCTTTTGTGATGAAATATATTTTGAGAACTACTTTGATTGTGTAATCAATACCATTAAAAGTACCTTGTCACTGTGGCATCAACAGAGATTACCCAGTTAACATCCCTCAACTTTGCCTCTTTAGACTGAGGGTGAACCTGCCCTGAGATAGTATTTAACTATACAAAATTGATGAACTGTGTGATAACACTAGCTGCTGACCCATAGTTCCAGCAGACTAGCTAGGGACATCAAATCATCATGACACCTAAGTTACACTTGTTTGTTTGCAGGCAGAACTTGAAGAAAATACAAATCAATTTGTACATCTGCTATAAAGGATCAAGGCAGGCTGATCAAAGTTACCAGTTTTAATGATGAATCTCAACCAGCAAAAAGCCCTGTAATCAACACTAATACTGGTTTGCACCTGCAATACTTGTTTTCCCAAAGCATGGTAATCATATTGGTAAATTTTCATGACACATTATCTAAATACATTTATGTGTGCAGTCCTACAATTTTCTAAATTCTACATTCTATTAAATAAAACCATAATTTAACCTTTGTGTGTAGTAAATTATATATTCACTATATTCACTTGTACTAAGTTCTGTTTGACTGCCTTACTGCTCAATTGAAGTTTAGCAGAACAGTCATTAACATTAAATATACTGCGTAGATTATCCATCTTCTGTGTTTTGGGGGTTTTTTGTTTGTTTGTAATTAAAATTAAGAATTTAAGATTTAAAATGAATGAAAATTAAACCCAAGAACAATATTTCATATTGCTGAACAGAAATTGTTTCTCATTCTCCTTCAAGATTCTAGGACAAGTTATTCTTTTTATTCTGAAGAGATCCTAGTTATTATTTTTATTCTAAAGTGATAAGAAAAGGAAGTAATTCTTCTCATATTCCAATTCCTACTTTTTTCTTATATATGAATGAAAAAAGAGGTAAAACTGAGTTAAACAAAATACAAAGTAAGAAGTAATTTCCTTTCTTGTGCACTTAAAAAATTGCCAAAAAGGTAGTCAGC
This sequence comes from Gymnorhina tibicen, assembly GCA_013399875.1. Classification (NCBI taxonomy): domain Eukaryota; kingdom Metazoa; phylum Chordata; class Aves; order Passeriformes; family Artamidae; genus Gymnorhina; species Gymnorhina tibicen. The sequence continues at coordinate 5,209,587 of VXAZ01007128.1, read as the reverse complement.
ACTGCAATAAATTCAAGCTTTTATTTGAAAAAAACTGTTCATGAAACAAGAGGGAAGGTGTGTCTGAAGAAATCTGAACTATTAGTGACTGATTTGCGCTACAATTGCTACCTCTTTGTTAAAGAGAAACAGAACTTATAGTTCTTATCTTCATATATTTAATACATTTGTCCATTGAGGGTTACTTTCAGTAACTGTAAGAAGATCCATAACAAGAATGGAGTACTATGGCAGAAGGCACTGAACATGAAATAATTACCACACATTACAGAGGATACTCATAATCTCTTATATACACAACTTTATTTACCACACTCAGATAATGGCCTTGTTTTCTTTAGAGAGTACACAGAGTACAGAATTGCCCTGGGGTTTCCCACCCTTCACTGAACACAATTAAATAATCTAATATTACACAAGTGAAGGAAATGGGGTTCACAGAATACGTCACATACTGAACTGGCAGAGTGTCAGTGCCAATAACCTATTTAAGATCTTCTTGTGTCCTCTGCAATGGAAGCTATGAAACAGGAAGTCATGATTCATCATCTATGATAAATAAAATTATACAGAAACACAAATATTTTTATAAAATACGTTTAAAGTTATATAATATAAGTGATCATCATTTTACAAACACATTTTAAATGACCTAAAAGGAAGAAGGCAAACTGTTTCCTGCTCTTGACAGGACACTTCTAATCTTGACAATAGTGATTTGCACAAGATTTAAAATATTCTTTATCCTTTCATAAGGAAAAATATAAGACTCAAAAAAGAAATCTGCCTAGACACTTTGATTCAATGTTAAAGGGTGGTATAAATTTTAGGTAAAGAAAGTACCACAGTGTGTGTGGGAAAATGCACAACAGAAAAACCGAATTTACTTCAGCAACAGACTGACAAAGTCTCCTTTTTACCTATAGTACATTCTTTTTCTTTTCAACCTGCCTACATTTTCCCTTTCATAGAAGTAAATAGTAATGAACTGCAAGTCCTATGCTGTCTAGTAAAAGCATCTTAAATATAATAAATTACCTACACCTTTTACACTAGCTGTCAAACTGAAGAGATATAGCATAGCTATAAGAAGAAAAGAAAGAACAAGGTTTCACATCTGGATAGTCATCGCCTTAATTTACAACAATAGTGTGTGGAGTTGATCTATTACCTGTGGCAGATTCTCAATCTATTTCAAGCTGTATCTAGAAGTTTCCCTGCAGTTTCAAGAGTCCAGAAGTGAAAATTAGACCATATTCAAAAAAGGAAGGTATTTTATACCTTAAGCTGTAGAATGGCAATGTACAGATTTACAATATTACTACATCTTTGATCTATTAGTATGACTGTCTGCAAGTATTAGTGGAAATTAAAATACATCTGTAATTCAGTAAACCCTTATAGTGATAAAAGCTGTCTATGCCTCAAGCATAATGGAAATTACTTTTTAGTTCATTTTCTTGTGAACTACACACATCACGTAATGTGGGCAAGTAATGGCAAAGCAATCTGCCTTTCCTCTGAGAAAAGCACTCTCATCAGGTTGAGAAAGTATGCCATGGTTTTATCGCCACTAACCAGAAAAGAAACTAGAGTAATATTCATACCAAGTTTCCCGTTTTCATCTTTAAAAGGGTACATGAAAAAAACCCCAAAACTACCAGCTTTCTCTGAACTTCTCGGCTCAAAGTGGGTCATGAAGTAAGGAGGACTGAAGAGAAGTCTGACCATCAGACTATGGTCATGGCATTACTACTCTCCAGAATGCAGGGGGGAAAAAAAAAGAAAAAAATGAAAAACATTTTGCAAGTCCTCTAGAACTCCTCTAGGGAACAATATAACATGGAGGTGTAACACTTTTCCAGGTGGAATACAATGCAAAATTGATTCATTATGAAAACTCTTATCTCTTCAACTTTTCCATAACTACTGGAGGAAGAGGTCTTAGTAGATGAGTAGCCAAACCAGATGGCATAAACTCAAAAGGAGGTTCAACTTGCTTTGGAATCAATTCAAAGTCCCAAAGGGATAAAATCAGAAACAAATAGTAGCAATTAACTTATAAATCTGCTACGTTTACTAACAAAACAAAAATGCATGTAGAAGTACTGTTAACAAGCTTTGGAGTTTGTTTGTTTGCTGGTTTTTATTAAAAAGAAAAAGTTATTTCCTCTAGTCCGTCATGAAAGTTGTATGACTACATGAACTCAGTTGCAGATGTTCATGAATGCATCTGATTTCCACCCCAGCCCTTAAGTTTGAAGTTTTTAAATGACAGGAAGGACCAGGTAAAAATATTTGCCCCTAACTGCAAAGAGATCCTGTTTTCATTTTTGCCAAGGGCAAGGAATGAAAAAGATTGCTCAGGAGCCCAAAAAGCAAAGATTTCTGCCTTCAGAACTGAGGCCAGTGGCAACCAACTGAAGCTGGTTTACATCTAGAGATGCAAACTGAAACTAGAAATCAGTCTCCACAGAATAAGGGTTGGCAGGAACATCCAAGGAAGTGGTATTTTTCTTTCTTTTTTCCTCTTCTCTTCCTTGCTTTTACTTTATTCATAAATTGATTTGAAGTTACTCTAAGTCATCATCTTCTTCCAAGCAGTTGGCCTGTTACCCACTTTTAAGAAGCCATGCTGATGACACTCAAAGACCAATGCCCAGCAATAAAATATTCATGTAGAATATTTTAGATTGATCATTTCCATACAGAATAGCTCATATTTGAAAAAAAATTTATAGGGGACTTTCCACAAATTTTCTTTGAAATTAGTTACCTTTGAGTATTGCAAATTCCTTCATTCTGCTCAGTTAAGATGCAAACTGGACAAAACAACAGTTCTTTGCTACAAATTTCTTTTTTAAATGTGTTTCAGACTAAAATAACATTTTTTTTTTCCCCAGATGATAGCTGAAAGGTCTGGTATTTAGAAGAAAAGCTAGGACTACAACTAATATACAAGTGATCTTGCCTAACACTGGTTTGAGTGTCTTTTAGTGCAGTAATAAGAAGACATCAGAAAATTAGGCTTTTCAGCTACCACCAGTGTGCATTTTCTATCACAAAAACATGCTGTAGCCCAATTGTGTCAATCAAGCAAGTGTGTGCTTTAGAGGAGAAGGCTGGATTATTTTCTTCTGTTACTAGTCAACTATTTGATTAATTCGCAAGTGCAAGACAAAAGGAGGTGGATGAAGGGCTCTCTTTTAGGTTAATTCTTTAAGGTATGCGCTTAGTTGGAAGAACTAAACAGTTCGGTGTGCAAAATGTACAACAACTTGCATAGACCCAAACTTGGTTGATGTAAAAGAAAATTAAAGTACCAAAAATATATTAAAACCAAATTCTTGTCTATGTCAAGCTTTAATTAAAAAAAAAAGAACTTACAGTATGCCACAAAGAATTGCAATATTATATGATGTGACTTTGCAAACATCACAGAAACAATATCAAAACTATGTCAGGAAATATTTAAGGCCTTACACAGGTATGTGTTTTCTAAAGTTAATGGAAAAAATAATTTGTTTCATGTCAAGAAGCCTAGGCACAAATTTTTTTCCATTTGATTGCTCTTGCTCATAGACAGAATGCCAACTGCACATTTCATTTTCTGTACGTATTTGATGGTTCTGCTGATACTGTAGCAATGTAAGGAAAGCAAATATTTCACTTCTTCCACAGAAAAAAAATGTTCCTGCTAAGCTGTTTTAACTACAGAAACAATATTCCATTTAGTTCATCTAGCCTTTCACATCCCAAAAGTATCTCCAGTGTATAGGACATATATGACATATATCACTTCCAGAGATACAGATATTTATCCGCTGAAGGAAAGGGTCCTAGGGGCACTGATCTTCATCATCTCAAAAATAACAGACTTGTAGAAAAAAACCAAAAGCAACACTGCAGTTTTACTATCACAAGAACTAAACTGAAGACTATTACAAACAGATATACTGGCAGCACCACTGATATAATTTTAATGGAAAATGTACTATTTCGTCTCTCAAAGAAAATAGAGTAAATTTAATGGATTATGAAAACAGTGTCAATTAAATGTCTTCTAACATGGTAGAGTCTTTGCTTCAGTCAGGCAATTAATTTAAGAAAATTGCAAAAAGTGATTTAATCCTGCAATCAGCAATGTAAGTTTTCTCCTTCCTAGCTGAAAATTTCCTTGTTTTCTACTACCAACTTGGTTTGGACTTCAAACATAAAGCAAGCCCAACTAATTGGATTGATAAAAATAATTTTTTGAGAAAGGAAAAAGGAGACTCTTCAATTATGATAAAAGGTCTTAATATTTTCCCCAACAATCCAGAATTGCCATGCTTGACATATTCACTGTTAATTTAATTATATTTCCATCTTCTGTTTATTAATTCAGAACTTGTCTCAAACACACCATGAGTTCCTGCTAATTTACCTGAGAAATGTCAATTTTTCATTTGTCTTCCTGCCACGTGCCCCAGGCAAGTATGTAAGTTATAAGTCAGTGAGCCAGGTTGTTGAAAATAAATTGAATAAATTTATGATAGAGGTTGAAAGTTTAGTAGAAGTCACTCAAAAAACTTAAAAGGAACCCCCTCTCACTGTTACCAAAGTATTAAGTGACAATCCTGATTATGTCAGAAAGATAAGTGTAAGGTTTTAAGCAATTTTAAAAAAATGTGTGTATATGAACATGTGTAAATACTCAAACACACACTCTCCTACAGATTTTTTAAATTCTTGTGGGTTTTGTTTTGTGTTGGGTTTTTTACCACATACAGGATATCAGACCAAAATAAAGAAAGGGCCCTTGGAGAAAACAAACAAGGATATATTAAAATTATGATCATTTTTGAGAAGACTTAAAAAGTCATTTTACAATAAAACAACCTTAAAACTAAATAGGTTTGGAATAAATGACCAAATCAAACCCTTTTTATTTGAAACTCACTACCATATGGGCAGACATGGACAGGCCTAGAAACAGGAGTTATCAGAGAGGTAAGCCAGGAACATGACTTAAAATTGGCATTCTGTATGAATTTGAATGACAACAAACTGTAGACCTTGAACAATGTAGACACAATCAGCTAGCTAGAGTATATATAAGAGTTTACAGGTCATAAAACTGCACCTGTAACAATACAGCTGCTTTTCAGATGTGGAAAACAACCACTAAATTGTACTTTAATAAAAAGTCAGAAATAAAAAGGCTCAAATTATATGGAGTTTCAGTTTGGATGAAAACAGAAATCTGGATATTTCACCACTATGACAAAGGAATCACTCAATATTATGGAGATACTCTGATATGCTGTCATCCTCCATTTGGGATATTTAGTTTATTAATTTGGCCATGGAATACATTAAGCCAAAGGCTTTGCAAAGAAGCCTGTAGTGTGAAGGCTGCAGCCTTTGTAGTGTGAAGGGCTGAACCCTTTAAACACTCAGTAGAACAGTGGATCCAGGTCTGTTAAAGAAACAGGCACAACTGCCTAGGCCATAGTGTGAGACTGATATTCCCCACTAGCAAATTTGAAAAAGGTAAGGAAAAGGACTAGATTTTGCCACCAAAAAGGCCAAGCAGAGAACGACTCCAGGGTAGTCTCCTACCAGACAGAGAAGGACACTGCTCCTTGACTTGGAGGCAAACTGTTAAGTTGCTTTATCATCTCTTAGTAAAATAATAGACTGAGTCTGAAATGTCACATCGGAGTGTGTCCTAGGTGTCAGTATAGTCACAGAAAGGAAAGGACAATAGCTTCTGTTAATAAACACAGCAAATTAGATACACATGGAGACAAGCCTTCCTAACTATGGAAGAATTTTCTTCCTGTAAGATGAAGAACAGAATCCTGGAAAGAATGGGGTTTTTTCATTGGATTTTAATAACCAGTTTCAAAACCTAAACACAAAAATAAAACTTTAAAGTTTAGGTGTTTTCTTAAGACAACTAGGAATAAATAAAAGGAAATTATGTTTCAGATTTATAAAGGGCAATTCCATGGGGGAAAAAATTATATTAAGTCAGGAAAAAAACATATGACCTATTAAAATCTTTTATTGCAGCTGCACAACAGAAGAAACTGCACATAAAATTTCTTCATCTGCAGTTATACAAGAGATCAATTCCCCTATTGTATTCTAAGATCAGTGTCATTTTTTTCTAATTAATGCAATATACTTCTTAAAAATCCTTAAATGGAAATAGATCAACTGCAATTGAGTTTACAGCTATAAATATTCATTTATTCTAATTTTTTCTAATATGACCTACATATTCGAATACAGCAGCAAAATAAAGATAGTACACAGTTCCACACTTGTCTAGTCTGTGAAACAGTAGTTTACTTGCATTTTATTTTGTGTTTTAGTGACATCTGGTGGTTACATTCAAAGGAAACTGCTGTTCCCTGATTGCCTGAACTATAACTTAAAAAAACCCCAAAACATTAGTTTTTCAAAGACAAATAAATTAAAGGTTTTTGGCCTGCATTATGTGAAAGTTTACTTTAGCCTGTAAAATGAGAATGAGGCTTCTTTTCTTTCCTAAAGTTTTTCTGCCTCTTCAGGGCTTAATGTTACTACTATTTATAAAACCATTTTAACAACAACAACAACATAATGGTACAGATTCAACTTCAAAGATAGAGGAACTATCCTTAAATAAATGTCTAACTGAGTAGAAGGCAGTAGGGGGTAGAAATAAAGAGTCAGATTTTAATATGTAAGGGCCAGCAGTGGCAACCTGCACGAGTGTCTACTAGGTCCTGTGCTACTTTAAGAGTACAAAAGAAACCACAAGTAAGTGATGAGTGTATAATAAGGTAAGAAAAAAACTGCAAAGGGGCCATGACTGAGTGATAACGACTGGAAAGAAAACTTGATATAGATAGCATGGTACACATATGGGGCAAAAATAATTCCAAAATCACATCTTCACAAGCTCTCAACTGACTTTTTACACTTGGGAACAAGTTTTAGAGCTAAAGGAGATCACCTCTATTTAACAGGCCAGAAAATCAAATAGTATTAGCAGTTACTAGGAATGGAAGAGAAAAGAAAACACAAAAAACCCCTACCAATAGATAGATCTCCTGTATCTTCACACGGTAAGACCTGGATCACAGAGCGTCATTTTAGATTATGCTGTTCAGCTCAAGATACACCTTGATTTGGACATTTCCTAAATCACAGCAGCCACCAGTAAACTTTACCTGGAGTATCAGATGGCTCACATAAGCGGATAAATTACAGCATTATATTTAATTCTGTATTTAATGCTTATAGAAAGGTTTGCTTTGTGGTGGGTTTTCTTAAGCATCACACAACACAAAATAGCTGACAGTCAACAAGGATGTTCAACCAACTCACAGGTTTCTCTGAAGGGAGCAGAGGGGAACACAACTCTGATGAGAAATGAGATGACAAATTCCTAAATGACTCTTTCCTACATTTCCTACAATTGAACTAATAAGTTTTGCGTACTGCATACAGTTATTTGATTTTACATTATATATGCAAAAAAACCTCTGAAGACATGAAAATATTAGAATTCAGTGTTTTTTCCTCATTCTGATTTTGTGTAAGCACGAAAATATTTTTTAGTTCAGAGATATTACTTTGAGAGAAAAAAAGTGGAATGAATGTCATTAAATAAAGCACAGTAGGTGCATTTTTAACTCAGACTTGTTAATTTAAAAAAAAATCCTTATTTTCTCAATGGATGTATATAAAAACTAATTTTAATTAACATAAGAATGGGGCCAGAAAGTTAAAATGAAAGTTAATTTTCCTTTCTAGTCCTTCAGTTTAAATCTCACTGGTCTTGGACCTAACCTGGTTTTTGAAGTATACGGATACTTCTAAAAATGCTAAATTCCATTTGTGAATGATTTGTATGTTAAAATAAAAAAAAAACACTGGAAACATTTTGAACAAAATAATACTACAGTTCAATGTATAACTACTTCAATCTATTGCTTTTAAATACAAAAGCTGACTAGGATATGTGTTTTCTGATGGAAACTGGGAAGCTAGGGAAGCTATTGGTAAACATATTAGCGCTAACCACCTGAACAAACACCTGAAGCCAAAAGCTATATGGACATCTCAAAATTACTTCTGAGTATTTTCAATACTCACATTTAAAAAATTTTAAAATTTTAAGAATTTTAATACCAGAAAAAAATCTGCCACATAAAAGAGTACACTTATATTGTGACCTGGAATTCAGTTGTCATGCAACTGTCAGTATTGAAAGACTTGGAGCAAACTTCAATGACTGTAACTATGAGGACTTCTGCCTCACTTCAGAACTTTACAAAACAAACAGCAAACCCTAGATAACAGCAATAATGTTTTGAGTTCAGCTTTCACCATAGAATGGGAACGTTAAGCAACATACAAAGATAATCACAATCATTTCTAAAATTATTCATTAAGAATAAACCAGAGGTACCTAAACCAGCAAAAACTTCCTTAGCTGCACTTCAAAAAAGTCAGGCATTAACCACTAACTGTATCTTCCTACATGCCAGATCTGCACAGCACGCAGGCATATTTACAGCTTGTGTTTAGCAGTTGGGTCTTACATTCAAACACCCATTAAATTCAAGTTCTGGCTTCACCTCATGAAGTAGAAATGATGTCACATTCATACTTTGAACAGACATTAAATAGCACATTCTGTCAAGATTTCACAATCTGTGTGCATGTGTCACATACAAGAAAAGGACAGTAAGACCACTTAATCTAATCAGTCTTCTGCTTAAGCAAACTACTGACCATGTAATATCAAACAAGAATTAAAAATACTTTTCTTCTCCAAAGAAAATTACTTGTCCTTCATTACACACAATCTTCAAGAACTGTGAGAAACCTCAAATTAGTCCCATCTCAATAAATTTTTTTTTAAAAAAAAGATCTCTAAGAATCAATTGTACTATTTTTATACTAATTACAGTAATTACATTTCAGGATAACCAAATGTGTCAACAGTTTCTTCTTTCTACGTGCACAAGAAGTATGACAGTGACTACTTGATTTTATGAAAAGGAGAGAAAAATGCTATTTTATCATTGGTGGCCACAGGTTAGTAAAGATCAGAACTACAACTACATAGAATAAGCTTGTAAATATATACATTTAATTAATTATTTATATTACACTCTACACATATGAGTTACAAATAAAGCAGGGCTCAAAACAAAAAAAGCTGTGAAAACTTCTGACATAAATACTAAAAGCATTAACAAAACTCCCTGCTAAAAAAAAATAAAGGAAAGTTACCTCAGAAACAGGTACATTTTCTCCAAGTTCAGATGTGTGTAATGCCAGTAAACCAATCACTCGAGCAACATTAGCACGTCTGTGTATCAAATAAATATTTTGTAGGTGCAGAAAAAGTATTTACAAAATACTACAAAAACAATTATATCTTGTTTATATTCTATACAGGTTGCTAAGGGCAGGAAAAATTTGACATCCTATTTACAGCTCAGATTTTCTTCTTATTTCTATTTTCTTTGTATCTACAAGTTATTTCAGTGTTTCAGCCCAATTTAGCAGTAAATATATGCATAAAGACATTTCTTTCCTCAAGCTCTGAAGAGTGAAGATTCTTTAGTTTGTTAGGATTACTAATAGTAATGCTCATGTTCAGTTTTCATGTAATACAGAAAACCCCTACAGATAACTTTGACTTTTCAGGATAGCTGACAAAACAGAAATTAAATCTGTATCAGCAAATCAGTTTTAAATACTTCATTGAAGGAAAAATTTCGACAAATAAAATCAATGTTTATGGAATAAACAGCAGAGGGCACTATCACACTGAACGATTCCTGACAGGTATTGGAAGAAAAAGCTACCATTAGTTAGTCTATTGTGGTATGGAGTTATTTTCTACAGTGATTTTCAGTAACTATTTGATACACTAAGTTATACGATATCTAGATAAAATTTTTGAGATTTTCTATAATCTTTGGTGCTGTAGAATAGCAATATATTAATTCAATGCTGAAAAAATTTTATATCCACTGTCATACTGCCAGTCAGATACCACAGCAATCTGACAGGATAAAACACTCCTCAAATAACATGTTAACAAATATCTTTAATAGAATTCAGTGATAATTCTGTACTTGAACATATTAATTTAAAATAGTTGTTACTTACATATCCCAGTTGGAGGCTGTACGCAACTGCTGTATCAATATAGGAAACTATAGTTTAAAGAAGATAAATAAACATCAGTGCATTTCAATGATCTGATAGTTCCAAAGGATAAACAAAAAATCAAAATATCAGTAATTTCAAAAAGTTTATTTGGATAACATTTGCTAAGAGTATTATCACAGACAAATATAGCATTTATTGTGCAAATACCAATTACAGAAATAAAAATAAAAAAGCCTGAATGGAAAAATACTAATATTTTTCTGTATTTTTCCTTAAACTCAACTGCTAAACATATATCAGCATGTTAGAAATTTTTTTCATTCTGAATAACACTGTTCAGAGGAAAAAGGTCTGATACTTTCACCTACAAGCACAGTGATGATCATATAGTATTATAAAACAAATATTAAATAATTCTGTGAGTCTCTATCAAAATAGTATGGCAAATACTAGAATAATGAAACTGCATAATTACTAGCTCATTTCTAAAATATCCTGTTAATTGGCAATTCAGTTATTGCATTATTGTTCCCCTTGCTCCAAATTCTCCAATGATAATAGAATACGTCTTCCAGCAATTCTGTTTCTGGTTTTCAGAAGAATTCTATGGCATAAGACCTACCACTGCTTCCAACCTAAATGTACTTCATCCAGTTTCCCGGTAGTGCAATTTTTTCTTTAGTACCTCATATCCAAAAATAACACGTCAGCTTNCTTTAGTACCTCGTATCCAAAAATAACACGTCAGCTTTTGACTTAGGTAGATTATTACAAATGTAGGAGAGTAAAGTAGTTTACTTTCTATTAAATAAAATGGAAACTGCTCATCTTAGGATAGCTTCTGTGATACCTTTATATAAGGGGGAAAAAAAGGTCTATTTCTCTTCTGCACATGCAAGACTTGAAGAAATATGTTAAACCACTACAGAGCATACTAGTAAAATCATTTGTCTGGTAGAAAATGGTTTTTGAAACATGAAACCCCAAAACCGACTCTTCAGAGAGCATGGTCACTCTCTGAAGCCCTGTTTACTCTAAGTTTTACTGCCTGTTCTTTAGAAAGCTTTCTGGCTATTCTTTACAGACATATGACCAAATAAACTTAATTTAATAATTCATACATGAACTCCTTACAGTATCCTCTGTCACTTAATCATTTACAAAGACTGATTTTTCATCATACATTATTTTACACTCTTCATGGAGGTCAGTTTTAACCCCAACATTTTCCCTAACACAACAAAAATATATGTAAATGTATCTGAAATCTAAGAGAAAGAATTTGTTTCCCTAAGCTCTTTTAAAAAACCTGACATGGAATTCAATAATTTTTTCTTTTTTTTTTTTTTTTTTTTATTTTCATCATATTTTTTTTCGTATAC
>VXAZ01007128.1:5177259-5198006 GCA_013399875.1 Gymnorhina tibicen | reverse complement strand
TTTTACTTAATTTAACGTCATATTTTTGCCGGTACACTGTTGATTTCTTCACATATAACTAAAAGCAGCTAATTTTTGATACAATGGCAAATACGTAAACCATGTTGATTCTTTCAAAGTTTTATTATTTACCAGCTGAGAGCTAATTAGCCTGCTTGCAATCTCCTTGTGGACAACCAAAGTGCACAGATAGTACAGTAAGTTCAGTTTAGAACGTGCTGCTCCTGTATTCTTCTCACTGGAATCAAGCAGTGAACACACTCGTTTCAAGAAGTTATTCCAGTCCACGTCCTTCATAGATGACAACTTCTCAACTAACCATAAGAGGAAAACAAATATAGTTAAAGATAATGGATCTTTGGTGTAGCTTTAACACACTACAAAGTAACATCATCATGAATAAGTTCCAAAGTTTGAATCTAATTTTAATACTTAAAATATTAAAGAAGCATGTTAGAATTCATGTCTGAAGATTATAGAAATCAAAAAGGTAGCAAGAAGAGAAACAAAAGATAAAAATTCAGCAATAAAAGCCTCAAAACATTTTTGAAAATGCAAACCTGCTAAGTCCTTCATTTAAGGAAACATTTAGTGGCATTATATTTAGGAAAGACAGCAGTTGTCCTTCATCATTACTAATTCTTAATAAGTAAGTGCAGTTTCCTGAAAGTAAATTTGACGCAAAACCTAACGAAAGTCAGTGAAATCTCCTCACAATAAATAAACTGAAAACATGTATAGTCACTCCTATAGGTTGGTATCCACCTAGCCAAGCCTTAGCAAACCAGAACATGGATGACTTCAGAAGGAGCACAAAGAAATCAAGTCACTTGGACAATTAACATATATCCTGTGGTTCAATTCATTGACCACTGCACAGAAATTGAGATTTTTCAGACTTCCTTATCAGTCTCAACAGTTGATTTCAATTTAGCAGCCATACATTCCCTCAGTTTTGGTAGTTATTCATTAATAACTTATCTGCCATCCTGATATGCTCCAGTATAGAATATTTAAAAGCATGTTTTCTGTCTTTTATGCCAATTTTACACTTAAGTAACAACACCTTCTAATGCAGGTAAATCTACATCAGTAGAGGTGAAAACAGGTTTGGCTTTCACGTATTCATCTAAATTTTTCCATATTATCTTTAATCATTCCTGATGAGCAGCATCAAATTCAGTATCTTCAAAAACATTCAGAAAGTTGTCCAGAAAAAAGCTACAACTCTGACAGCATTAAAACAACAAAAACCACTGTCCCATATTAACTAAATACTGACAACAGTTAAACATATCAGAACATCAGTGTGACAACTACTTAAATGTGGTATGAAATATAATATTCCCCTTAGGCAGTGAAATCTGATAATTTTTGGATGAAACAAATTAAAAATATTTTCGGTTACAGTCTTGACTGGGAGATTGAGAGATGTTGTGTTCCTTTCCAACTATAAAATTTCTTCAACAAATTAACTCTTCAAAGTACATACTTTATGGAAAGAAAAGACAAACTCTTATGCCTAGGAAGAGGTGCTATGTGAATTCTAAAAGGACTACATATCTGCCTGATATCCCTCTTCAAGCACAGTCCAGTATTTTCCTTAAAAAGACTAGAGGAAATATTCCAGGAGAAGAAATGTTACACTCATGACAATGAGCAGACTTCAGTTTTCAGAAATATTTCTAGACACTGAAAATTAACAACAATGAAAAGATAAACCCCAAATAACTTCACATTATCTTTTGGGACATGAGTGCCATAATATTTCATGATTAAAGGTGGGACTGGCAAGGCTGCCTCGTATTGTGGCTGATCAACACTGCACGTTTTAAGATCCTGTTGCCACTTGCTTCCCTGCATTTGTCAAATTTTAATATATTTGGTTGAATATTTCAGTTTAAATCTCTCAGTTGGGAAAAAATATGCTGCTTTTCCCACACTAAAACGCTGATGACTGTCTCATGGCAGAAGTTTTGAACATGGGCGTGTAACTCAAGAAGGCAGAGGAGAACAGAATGTCATTTAACTGTTCGTACTTGAAAAGGCTACTCAGAATTGGTCTAGCTAAAAACACTGCATACATAATCATAGTTTCAGAAAAAATAAAGAGTTCTGAAACTGTGACCATGTATAATCTACAAGGGGAGGCTACAGGTCTTACGATAGCAAGTTACAGCAGCACATGCAGAACTTGTTAAAATCATCAGCAGGTCCATACCTGAATGTGCTGGTATGTGTAAAGTTTTCGAGTCAAATCTAACTGGTACTTGCTTCATTATCTGAAAAAATAAACAAACACATTACAACTAGTTCTAATACATTTCTAGAAAATCTCTAAGTAGTTGAATGTGAGAACACAAACATGCAAAATTTGTACAGGATGGGTGTATATACTACTGCTCATTACTGAGGAATTTTCCATTGTTTTCTGGTATGTATTTCTTCCAAGCAAACATTTGAGATTTAACTCTATGCTTTTTATATAATTATATTGCTAATATTTCCATTTAAGTGATTTTTTTAAATGAGATTACAAAATTACAGGATTTTTTTCAGTTTACATTTTTATCTTGCTTGTATGCAGAAAAATACTTGCATTTGGGTTTCAAAAGCTACCTAAAGGAACTACGCAAGTGACAGCTCACGAAAAGTTTTAGCAATTCATTTCCATACAGTATATACATGTATGCACTAGACCATTCCAGAATATAAAAAGTACTATTATCAACCTCTAATCATTCATAAGGTATGGGGGTTTTTTTCCTGCAAAACCATCATTTTCTGGTAGATCACAAAATTGGATGACTGCTCAGTAACTGAGCATGTGAGTGTGATTTTCAGTAAATAAAGGATTTTTGGAAAGGCTACTGTGTAATGGAATTTAGCCTTTGACAGAAGTCTAAGAGTAAGTAGAGACCTATTTTCTAAAAAAAGTCTTCAATCCCACAGATCTGCAGAACAGAGGGAAATTTTATAATATAAGCTGACATTTCAGCTTTTAAGATTCTGCCAACATCTAGTAAATCCCCTTCCAGGAGGTTAAATTTCAAGCTCTTCAGATCTACCAGGTGTCAGTATCATTCTTTAGTCTGAAAAGCAGACTAAAGAGTCATCACCAAGCAGGCAGTGACTCTGATTACATGTCCCTGGAACTTAGTGGGCTATTTTGCATTAATTCTGAGTCTGGCATTTCATGGTAAGGAGATTATTATTACATGAGCACACAAGTATGTGCGCCCACCCCTAATCTCATCTCTTATACTTGTAATAAGAAGAGAAGCAGTGAAGGACTAAGGCTTTGTGTCAGAGTCCTGAGACAGAACTGAGAAATTAACAGTGGTAGTATTCAAACACATAAGTACCTTTGAAATTCTCCACTAAGAACAATGCCTCTTACCCCAAACATATTAAAAGAGTATTGTTCAGTAGTTACTTTATCTAGCTGTGTAAGATTCTTAGTTTTTGAAAGAGTTAAGAAATCCATTAAAACAAACCAAAAGAATTGTTAATACTAAAGCAATAGAGCAACTAAAAGCTGTAAGACATTCCAAATGAGTCTAGATGCTCACGTCCAATGAAAAATGTTGCATTCCCCAAATCTGCAATTTACTGAGTAAAGTTGCTAAGATTGCTTCATTTTTTCTGGCACAGAAACTAAGGAAAAACTAAAGGGGCTCCTATCATTCCTTCCACCAATACATCTGCCTATAAATGCACATTACATTGTCATTGCAGTGCAGAGCTCTGATTCTTTTTCTGTTTGCTCTTTACTGTCATATAAGTGTCAGCTCCCTTCTCAGGAGACTCATTACAAACCGTTAGCACATTAGAATCCATATGACAGAATAGGATAGACATTTCTTGTAACCTCAGTTGTTCTTTTAGAGAGAAAATAGATTCATATTTAATAGAAACATTATCACAGTTGAAGTCTAGAGAGTAACAAAAGTTATACCATAGAAGTCTAACTCCTAATCTAGAAGGCTTCATAGATGGCTTTTTCTTGAGTATAACAAACCAAAGTTCTGTGCTCACTTCAGTAACAGATATCAAAGCAAGTTATCAGAAAACAAATCTACAAAAGCACTGAACATAGCATTTAGTAGCTTCTACTTCTTGTAAGATATTATTTAATATTATTATTCAATCCCAAAATATACTCATTCCTCCAAATTAGCAACACAATAGGATTACAAAGACTGCCAAAAAATCGCATGAGAGCTTGCCAGATAATTGGGTGGAACTGCTTTAAAATGAGAACTATAAAATACAGGAAAGGAGTTTCACCCTGATTAAAAATTTATCTTCAAAAATAGCCTCAACCACAAGTTCCTGAATTTTATATTTTATTTTGTTTTACCTTTGGATTGTCAATGATTGGTGTCACGATAAGATCAGATTCAGTGTAAATGAGCTCTTTCAATTTTAACTCCATATCCTGCTGACTTGAGCACGTATTTTCAGCCTAGAACAAAACCAAGGTTTTTTAAAAAACTGTTTTGTACCAAAAAACAGTTAATTCATGACTATTCACAAAATATTTCATTTCAACATTATACCAAGCAGTCTGGCCACGGAAACATATTCTAACTTACTTTTTATTTAGGTGGTAGCAGATAGGACCAACTAAAAATTATGGTAAGAGAAACATACGGGAAGAAAAAGCATTAGGTCAAAATGTAGACTGAGAAGAAAGAAGATAACATCTCTTTTATGCACTGGGGCAAAAAAGGAGACTAAGAATTTAACTCCTACATCTTAAGTTCTGAAAATATTTTTTTCAAACAACTTGCACACTGTTATTTATGGAAGGATGCAAAAGAAAGCTGACTTTGCCATAGACTTCAGGCTAATGTTCTAAACATAGAGATACCATCATCCCTCAATATAAACTTTCTACTCACTTTTTTCAAGCACGAATCTCTTTGTGAAGAATTTTTGATTGGGGCAGTAGTAGCATCACGTACTTCTACTGCAGAGTTAGTTCTAGGCGTGGGACGAGAACTTTAGCAAAAGAAAGAAAAATATAATTAAAAACCAATAAAGACTACAGATTAAGTTTCATTGCAAACTACTTTTTTGTTGCTCCTTTGAAACTTTCATGCCATGAAAGAAAATGCCACAGAAAATTTTCAAAGCCGACAAACATAAACTACACTATGCCTGATCCATCAGCTAAACATGAATTTTCTGTCTTTAAATGTGTTCTGGCAAGGTTAGGATTTGTTTGCCAGTTAGAAATGGGAAGATGGTATTTTGTTGTAATTGTTAAATGAATGTAATTTGATTATTTTCTCAGCCATAATGACTCTACAAACTGGATGCCAAACCATTATTATCTTAACTCCTAATAATGAAAAACATACAAAGCAAACTAACTTGACAAAAATTGCAATTTGTTTTATGTTATTCTCTTCTGACTGCCAAGTCTTGGCTAAGTAATGAGAATTAAAAACTGCCTAATTTTTGTGTATCATTGTGACCTGGGTTTATCTTTTACTTTTTCTTTTTAAAATCTTGTCTGCTAATTCAAAAAGAAGAAGGAGAGACCAGAATACTGCCAAGTTGCAATTGTCAAAAAGCTGCTAGTGAACTTGGGGTTTTAGTACATATCAATTTAAATTAAAGCATTTAAAATCAACTTTAGAATTATTATAATTGGCAGGCCAGGAAACTAGTTAAATCAAGAACTTCAAATGAACATGTTTTCTTGCTTTGCAGAAAGTAATAGACACATTTAGCTGCAAATCACATTTCCTTATTAGAAAAAAAAACACTAAATTAAAAATAAAAACACCAAACAAAATTAAAGACATTCAGGAAATCAGTGATCAAATGAATAACATAACTGTTATCATCTTCCATCTATTTTCAACAGAAATTTAAATTTAAAGGGTACAACAAAGGAATGCCGAAATATTACCTACATAAAAATACATGAAATATCCTAATTCTTATAGTAAAAAAAATATATCAGGATCTGCTTGGAATTTTAGTTCCTAAACAAAAAAATCCTATGATTTCTAGCTAGGAGGCTGGACAAATGATTCTAAGTTGACACATGCTTCAAAACATGTAGATTTGTTAATTTTTTTTTTTTTCAGTTAATTACTTCAACTAATTTGCTTTCATATACGTTTGAGGTACAGAAAATAGTACCTATTTTTTTAGTTGTCAGATGGTTTCTCAGTTTAAAACAAGACAAGAGATTGTTGAATTAAACTAGTTAAAATGAATGAGATCTATTCCATTTGCAGAAGTAGAAGCCACTGCTGTTAAAAGCTGATTAACCTCTCTGGCAGCTAAGTAAATTCTGGTGCCAAGTGCTAGGTCAGCAAGTTTCTTTCACTTCAATGTTTTAATACTTTACTAGACATCACATACACTGCTTTCAGAAGTTAGATCATTGAAGCAAAGAGAATTTCAGAACAGATTCTTTTTTAATTGTTTGCATTACATTTCAAATTTTGTATTTAAATTAATGTACTTATAAATAAATTATGTTGCCAAAAAAACACTATTTGGATTACATGTTATGCAGTTTTTAATATTGTTGTAGCCTTTCTTTTCAGCAGATTGCTAAAGCAAATGCTACTTGAAATTACTAATAATATGTGTTTAGCTGTGACGATAAAAGTTGTGAGATGAGAAGTAATACTTTTATTAAAACCAACTGAAATAACTTTTGTACACAGTATGATGTACAAAACCCCTATTTCAGGTTATGCAAGAAGCTTTAAAGAGTATTTTCAAACGGGAATATTTCTGCTTGATGTTGATAAGTATTTCACTAGACAATCTTCTTGGTTTGTAATCTAGTAGAAATTTTCAGAATCAGGCCTCAACTAAAACAAATCACTGTTAAACCAACCATTATTTTTTTATTTAATACCCATGTAGTACTTAATAGACTGTTACTAATAGCTTGTGATGAAAATCTGCAGGCAGAATTTATTAACAGATCATATGCTGAATGCTTATTCTTAGGTATTTAAAGCAATCATGCTCCAAACCTATTCTTATATATAAGTAAGTAATAAAGAAAGATCTAAATAAATTTTTCTGTTTAGACAGACAGATAAGTAATCAAAAGTTTACTTTCAAAAATGAGAGTATTAAAGTCATACAAGCTTTAACTACACAAACTACTTTCATGGCTCTTCAAATGTATTTTAATGTTTATTAACTGGTAATAGAAAATTCAAAAGGAGACACAGACACAGTGTTACAGTTGTAATAATAAAATGTTTGAAGAGACAGTGGGAAAAAAAACCAACACCAAATATACAGGATTTCAAGGCAGTTTTCATACCTGAGAAGAAATATGGATTCATTTGATTCACCATCAACTACACTTCTGGGGCGCAATTCAGTCTGAGTTTCTACCAAAAAGAGAACATGAACTTGCATTCAGAGGTTAAAATCAAATAAAACACAGGGAATAAGCATGTTGGTAGGAATGATAAAATAACTAAAAAATAACATAATGAGCAATATTACCTATTTTGAAAGAATTGCTTGGTGGTTTATGACCTGCTCTTGAGGATGACAAGTTATCTAGATTTTTACAATCATCCACTGATTCTTTGGCACTCCAAGAAACTGATGACTCTGTGTCTTCCCTGCTGTTTAATAAATGATATTTATTACAGATTTAAAAAAAAAAAAGGATCATATCCATTATCTGTTGCAATTGTTAGCATAGAGTTTAGCTGTCGTTCTCTAGAACAATATACTCTTGAAATACGTATTGCACATACTTTTTATATTGGTAATGGCAATGATGAAAAATAAGTTTACATCAAAATACTTGGAGAATATTAAAAACTCTATCATTAGAACTTAAATGAAAGACATTAGAAAAGTTAAATTATTACCCCATAATACAAGAGATACTAAAGATAATACTAAAAGTATTACAGATATCTTGATCTTCACAGTAAAAAGTCACAACAAACCTCTCTCAAATAATGAAGTCTGTAGCCTAGACTGAAACCACTTTTTGTGTGTGTGTAATGATTTACATGTCACACTTAAATGCAGTTTTATTGATTTTGGTTGTTTGGAGTTTTTTTAACATGTCCTTATATTATTCACATGGAACTGCGTCATAAAACCTTCATGAAGGCTCTCCAGGGTATCAAATATTAATCCAACCCACACTGTGAAGAAAATAGATACATGGGTCTCAGAGTTGGAAAAGAGAGAGTATTGAGCTTCCTTCACATGTCAAGCCAATGTTTTACATTTGTCATATTTGTCAATTACTGCATACATCAGCAGATATTTCACAGGTATTAGAAAAACCTCAAGAGTATGGCCAATAGCCCAATATTTTGTAGGAAATTAAGATTCCTCTGGTTCTCCGAAAATTCCCCAAAATAAGCACTATGAAAATGTTGACGTAAGTCTTGCTAAAACCTTGAATGAAATCTTAGTTCACAGTATAAACTTTAAATATTAATTTATTATTGCAGGTGGAAGCAGTAATAAAATTAAAAGACAGAGCTGTATCTCAAACTATAATAAACATTAATAACAAAAATACCACAGCACTGGTATCAGAAATAGGTATTAAACAACATGAGAGAAAATTTTAAAGTAGATATAACAAAAACCACTCAGAGTTCTAAAACTATTTTGACATTAGTTCCCCAGATTGGAACCTGAAGCATCTTTCAAATATTTAGAACAAAATAACATAAAAAACAATGCTAAATGTCCTAATTCAAAATTAGAAACACAAAAACCAGCAAGGTAACAGGAATTTAGAAGAAGCCTAACTTGTTAATACATATAAACCATTTTCACGAAAGGTTTGGGTGTTTCTGCATATATAGCAGTGGAGAGTATTAAAAATTGAGAAAAAACCCCCCTACTATTAGATTAATGCATTATGTCATAAGCAAAGAATATGGGTCAGTTGCATTTGCAAGATTATAAGGCTGAACCACAGCTCTAAGATGCTGCACTGATAGGCTTTGTGATGCGCTAAGCCTAATGCATAAAAACAAACCAAAAAAATATCACTAAAGATAAAACTGACCCATATTTATAAGATTCTACAAAAGTTTTTTAAAAAATCGTAAGTCAGATTCATACAACAATTTTATATAATATATAAACAAATAAATAAAAATGAGAGCATTTAGCTCAGAAGTGAATTTTAATGCATTCTTATAGCCAGCAGGAAGGAGTCTATTGAAAGCAAATGGACAGTGCAATACATTAATAGGATAATACAATTCCTAAACATTCAAAACTCCCCACTGAATGGTGTAAAACTCCATTCATTAATTCATGAAAATTCTAAGGGAAGTTCAAAAATTATAAAATTTACAGACAAACTTAATAAAATTTTTATCTTTGCTTATATTCATTAAAAAAAATCTTCCTTGAACATTCAGTACCTCGAGCATGTGCCCTGTCTGTCGGCAGAATCACCACCACAATGGCCAAGGGATCCTTTCCAGAACGGATGCTGCAATAGGTCTGTCCAATTCAGCCTTTTGAAAAGCAACAAACAAACCGTAAAAGCAGTGGCTAAGTACAGCTCCACAGAGACATACCAGACTAGGTTTTGAACCCAGTGACACCACAGAGCAATTAATCCTGTTGTTTGCTTTTATGTTGTTTTTTGGACAACAAGTAAGTTTTCTTACAGGACAAACATTTTTGCCTTAAATTGGAATGGAAAATTCACACAACAGAGGCATGAAAATAAGAATGAAGGAAACTGCAGTCAATCCCACATGAAAATTATCTGACATACCCTATAAATTATAGTCTTAAATTATTTAACACTGTAACTGTATCAGGTATAAGTTACAGCCTAATAAAATATGTGTGCCCATTGCTCTGGAAAAGCAAAGCCATCCAATTTTAAACTGCCTCTCATTTTGTTACAAAGTTATCTATTTAGCACCAGGTACAAAAATAAAAAAAGGATGCACTTAATGAAAACATTAATTCTATATATCCTCATGTCAGAAAAACCACGGTTTGCTCTTTTATATGAGGGATGAATTATTTTTGCATTTTTTGTCATCTACAAAACACTGCAATATAAGGTATCATAGTAATTAATTTCTCCAGAGGTGACAACATAAACAGCTGGATAATCATGGATTAGGCAGTTTACCTTTTCTGAGGATCCTTTTGAAGTAACCCATCAAGCAAACTGGTGAATTCAGCAGAAGGTTTGTGAAAAGCAGAACCTGTAAATAAAAGCACTTAAGATCAGTATTGGACAGTAAAAACAACCATCACCCAATGTAAACCACACTATTATCTACAGATCATGCTAAAAAACTTTCTTGATAATAATTTCATCTGTAAAAAAATCTCAGTGTATAAAGAATCTTAAATACACATTCTTTGCATTTCAAAGAGTTCTTAAAAAAAACCCCCAAACAAGCCACTAATGCTTGGTCATCAAACTGACTAAAATTGTTTGTAACTTAAAAAAAAACAACAACTCTCCAATTATCAGATAGCCACCAGGAAGCAATTAAGTGGAGTTAAAATCTGCTTATATTGAAAAAGAGCAACTAATGTATAAGAATCTCTGTGAATAACACTGATGCCCAGAATGACCAAGATCAAAAATTCCATCCCAGTAGTCAGATTCAGTGTTAACAATTAAAAGTAAATGATATATGTCTCTATCAAAAGGGAAACAAGCCTTCATCACTAACAGGGAATTAACAACTTCGGACAACTAACTGATTCCTGCAATCAGCCTCAGAAGAAAAAGGGCAAAACAAAACTTTAACTTTGTAAGTGTTACTCTGATTTGATCTATCAAAGAATAACAGAACCCTACCCTCTGGTTCTGGTTGCAATGGATCTTCAGATAAAATCTTTTCAATTAATTCAGAACGGCTTTCTGAGACAAATGGTGGTTTTCCTACAAACAAACAGAAGTGTATTTCACAGATTAGGCAAACTCCAAAATGGCTGTAAGATGCAATGATTTATCACGAGCTCATGTTCCTAAGAAAGCATCAAAAGAAATAAACAACCTTGGCCTGAGTACTATTTATTTAGTTTTCTTGTCAATTTAAATTCAAAACCTTGGATTAAATTCCTCCGTCACGAACAGCAAAAGAAACCATGGACAGAAGAGGCACCAAAGGCGGCTTGATGGAGGTGACCATGACAGCCCTGTATGAATCAGCAATGAGATCACAGGAAAAGGCAGAAATCTCAGTATCTGTGTTACTGTGCTGATCCAACAGATCAGCATTTTGTTTAAGGTTTAAGAAGGCTGCAGTGTAATTCTCTTCTGTGATGAAGCTTCCTTCCAGCTGCAGCTAACAGGTACTTTATCTGCAGAAAACCAAATTACTGTAGCTTTACAATTGTGAAGCAGTTTTCTCTTTCAAAGGTTGAAATAATGCACACAGAGTTTAATACCAAAGAGATTAAAAACATTACACTGTCAGAATTTGAGGGTTGCCATAATTTTAAATCAGAGTATTTCAACCTTGTATGTTGGTTAGTATTGTTGTAAATAGGACCACTTAACAGTATTGTTTCACCTGATTATTGGATAAAGACACTTTTTTTTTGGTCTTTTAAGCAGTTAGTGTGTTCTTCAAGAAATCTTCAAAACCTGTCTCAAATTCTTCAATGTCCTAACTTTCCTAGAAAGTTAAAAAGAATTTACTCTGGGACCATGACCTATGTTTCCCTTATCACAGATATTAAATATATATACAAACTTACAACCTGAGAACATTTCATAAAGTAAACATCCCAGGGACCACAGATCACTGGCTTTGCAGAAGTTGTCTCCCTTTATTGCTTCAGGAGCCATGTATAACGGAAAGCCTGCAAAATACAGTATGTATAATTAATGCACTTTGATTATTCATTCAGCACTCATCCTTTTCAACACTTCAAACTTTGTGTCCAAACTTCACTGAGTTAGAGATTATCTGCGCTCGACATATAAGAAAATTGATATAGCAAAGGTAAGTAGTTTCAAAGGAACTTCTCTCCTGTACTTTAACTGGATTATGTAGGATTATATATGCTACTTTGTTGTTTATTTCACTTCTATTAACCAAACTGACTTGTGCTGCACTTTTCAAACACAGTGATTAATGCAAAGAATGTTTTGATTTGTTTTAACAGCTTTCAGAGCCAAGCAATTTGAGCAGAATGGGAAACCATTCTCATGTGAGTAGAAATAATTATGTTACATCAGATTTGGGACATCTTTTTTTAAAGCTATTCCAAGAAATAAACCTTCATGAACTTATAAAGCTCTGTTACAAAAAACAAGGTAGCTAGCCAAGGAAATCACTGGTCTAAACAGTTATGGCTCTTTTCCCACTAAAACACTATGAAAACATTACATAGCAAATTATAGCAGTTTATTCACAAATCTCTCTTGTTTGATACAGGAAAAAAATATACAGTTCTTATTTCTACAGTAGTTCCCATCAGTCCTCAAAAACCTCTAAAAAAATTACACAAACTTAGTAATTAAGTGTAAATTCCATAGTCCCTTAAAAAGTTTATTTTGGATTCTTTTCTTCTTGGGTTTTATTTTTTTAAATGAGAAAAGGTCATTACCATACATATCAAAACAGCTGTTCTGAAGAGCAACAGGAAAGATATTAGATTTGTATTTCTTCCTGAATAAAGACCTGATCTTAATCTTACTATTTCCAGTGTGGACTTTCAGAAGAAGAGAGCGAGGAGAGCTCTCTTTGTTCTCATAACATATTACCAAGAATTCCATTGTTTCTGATAAAAGTAATTGATATATGAGACATCATTATCTTGGAAATAGAGGTCTGTGAGATGTTCCAAGATAATGACTAATAAAAGATTCAGAAGGTTAAAAACAAGTTTCTGAATTTTTCTTATTCAATGAAGAAATAACAGTATTTGCAGTCTACTGCATTTGTATGGATCTGCCTGTTGAAACTGAAGCACAGTAACTTGCTCGTACTTTAAAATGAAATTATCATTCTTTAAGGTAGTGAAACAGTTGACCTCAAACTAGAAGTAACTTAAGACCACGTGCATCAAAAAGGACAATGAAAGAACAGCAGTGCAGTCCCCAATGAAAGAAGCAGTAGTTCTGTGTAGTACTTCCTGAATTTTGTGTGCACGTTTAACACTAACTTAACCGAATTTAGTTCCAGACCTTACAGAGAGCATCTGCAGCACAGACTTTTAAAAAGTCCATGAATAATTCCATAGCTCAATTTTTTTTCTGAGACAAAACAGGATTAATTCTAAATCATTTTTATTTATCATAATCATTGATATTCCAACTTTCATTCTGTCTCTTTGGTGTAAATTAATTACGGCTAGTAAAAAGCTCGTACCCTGAACTATATTTTTAAAGTGTCTTTGCGGAGTGCTTTCATTGGCATCTTCGCCTTCTTCAGCTCCAGCTAAAGCAAAAACTTCTTCCAAGTCTTCACCATCTGCTTTAGCCCAGCAAAAACTACTGAATTTCAAAGTGCCAGACCCTTCCAGTAGAATCTATAAGAACAAACAAAATCCAATACGCTAGTATCATATACTAAAACTGGTAACTGCTGAAATTTCCAACATGAGGTATGAAATAATTTATTATAAAAATAATCACAATCTCAAAATACTTAAGTACATAGAGATGATGACTATAACCAAAACCACTGAAGTTTTAAGCCAATGCCAATACTCTTTTCTTATAACCAAAAGTATCCCAACTGAACCCTTAAGAGGTTCAATGTGCACTTTTCTTTACTCATTATTAAATCTAAAGAAACAATGATGTTACTAGAGAGAAGAAAGTTAAAGTAGAGTAAAACTGCATAGGAAAATAAAAGTCTAGTAAAACCAAACATGGCTTCATTTGAGAAAAAAAAAGGAATTTTTCTAATTTTATTTAGCAGAAAATTCCACAGATTTTGTCCAATAACGATGAGAGTTTTCTCTGGCCAGTCAGTGCTTATTCTTGGCAATTAAAAATTTCATCATCCCAAAAACCTTGTCTGAAGAAATAGCCCATTCAGCCAGAAGCAGGGGGCAGGGCACAGAAGAAGCCTTAACTTTAGCTTTTTATTTTCTGTTCAAAGGAGTACTGTACAGCAACATTCTTCTTTGGAAGATTACTGAGTCATCTATATTCTACTTTATTCACATATTTTTAGTGCTTTTGGGTCCACAAATGACAAGAACTGGGTAGAATTGTGGAAGATTTAACCAAAGATTCAGAGAATGGCAAGTTGATCACTTATAGACCAAGGCCAAAACCAATTATTGTTAAGCAAAAATTTTTTACTATAGTCATATTCTGGTGACTACGTGAATTAAAAACAAACTCAGACTTTGGCAAACCTCTACATAAATTACACACACATACACAAAATGAGAAACTACATAAAGATTTCTATTTTTACACA
Source organism: Gymnorhina tibicen (assembly GCA_013399875.1). Taxonomy (NCBI): domain Eukaryota; kingdom Metazoa; phylum Chordata; class Aves; order Passeriformes; family Artamidae; genus Gymnorhina; species Gymnorhina tibicen. The sequence goes on along the minus strand of VXAZ01007128.1, from coordinate 5,183,589 downwards.
GGAGGAAGATGGTAATTTCCATGGCATCTGCAAACAATAGAAAAGGTTATTAACAAAGAAACTTTAGTTAACTTTACTCCCTCACTGGCATTTTCTATGACTGCAAAATATTCTACAGCATGATAGAATAATAACAAATTATGTGTCCAAGGACAGAAATCCTTCATTAAATTAAACCAGTACACCAAATCTAAAAGAGTATATCACATCGTATCAGATATACACCAAGGAAAGAAATCAATTATATCATAAAATATTCATGCTACAGACTTGTCTCTGATTGTCTTCACATATATTATAAAACTCAACTGGCCTCCCAACTGAGGTAAGCGTCTTCCAAACAGCAAAATACAAATAATAAAGTAAGTGCTGATGGCATGGAAAGTAACATCCAGTGTCCCTATAGATAATACCTCTCCTCACCTTTCCAGGTGTCAATTCACAATAGATAATTCCATGCTTATGAATATGGTATAAACCAGTAACCAGCTCAACACCAAATTCTCTCACCACATCTTCTGGTAGATGCTCGTCCTGAGCAATGACAGATTCTAGAGAACCACCTGAAATACACATAGTCAGCAAGTGCATATAAAGAACATGTCATACAAGTAATGCCCAATTACATAAACTTCATCAAAAGATGTCAATCAAAAACCATTATCAGTGGATATTAAAAATATTTCTTGATATCTAATAGTTACAAAATCCAAGTTGTACAAAAAAATTATTTTCAATACTGTGACAAAATCTTAATTTTGTCTGGAATAAAACTGAGTGCATGACTTCAAAATTACTTCAATATTATTTTACAAAGGAAACAGAAGGGAAAAAAGAAATCCAGAAACTGTGTCACTTCACAGTGTAATAGTACCCCATGCTTTTATTAAAATTCCTTAACCAGATTCCTGCTGCATAAGTTAAAAGAATAAATAATACCAACAGCAGGCTATCAACTTCTGTGAACAATTGCTAAAGCTAAGGGCAGGCAATTTTCCACTGAATTCAGAGATAACAGAAATAGTAGAACTGTGTTACAGTCTGAGGCCAACAATGTCCAAAAGATAAAGTATTTTGTTGTATTTCACTTCCTAGGTTTCTCACACAAATCCCAGCTTCAGGTACCAACAAGTCCTAATCATAGCTCTCTGGACTTCTTATTCTAACATGAGACCCTTCTCTGTCCTTCCAAAATCACCACTCTCCTTCTCCATTAAGTTCCAACCAACCCTTCCTTTGTTTCTGATCAGATTACACTTACAAAGCCTTCCAAATAACCCTCACATATATCCTCTATCCCCTGTATTCTTCACTGGGCTTCACACTCACTCTCTACACTTCTCCCCACTGATTGTTACTGTTTCTGTGTCCTTACAAAAACTTGTCTTCTTCTCCATCACCTACTTCCTCATTTTCCACTGATTCTCTGGTATGTCATCAGACCCATCCCATTTGAGTCATTCCTGTCCTAAATATTCATGGGACTTGGATTTCTTCTAATCTCATTTCCCACAAGTTCATTGCTTGTTCTTTCTCCTCCTTCCTGTTCCAGTCCCCTATTCTGAACTCCACATTCTCATCTTGCCCAAAATCCCTTTTCTCAGCCCCATTTGGGCCTTTACTAATCCTGCACCACATCTGTTTGCCTGAGACCACAGTTTGCATGCCATGAGTTATCTATAGGTTTTCTGAGTTTCTGCTGTTTATATCCTAGCCAAATCATGCTGATTAAAAAAAAATAAAAACAAACCAAAACCAATTTGTGCCAACACAAATTTAAGACCCTGAATGAAAGAGGGATTAGGAAAGCTTTTCATAGAAAAGGACACTAGATCTTTTATTCCAAACCAGATAGTAGATTTTCCTGAACATTTTTTTCCTTTGATCAGTCATTTCTTTCAGAGGGTCTGTCATTACAGTAATCTTCCAATTATTTAACACTGCTGAATCTTAAAATTATTTTATTTCTAAGCCTTTTTATGCTGGTTAGTGAATCAGTCATTCCTTTAAAACCAAGCCCATACTACAGAGCTGTAGTAAAGAATTTTCCATCAGGTTTAATTGCTGTTTCTTACAATGTAATTTAGACGACTACATATAGAATAAATCCATAATATGGCCAAGCACACAAAGAAAAAAAGTAGTGAAACCAGCAACACAGAAGTATTCTGCATCTGATAACAGAATCTATCTTTGAGAAAAGTGAGAGAGAAATCTTCCGTATTTCAAAAGCAGTTTTCAAGTCTCAACAAAATTAATAAGAAATCCACGTCTTATTCCATGTATAAGTTAGCTCCAAGACACTCACCTTGCAGCAAACTATAATACTGCAAGGTAAAACACCTGATAATTGTTCAACAATAAAAGGCCACTGTCTAATAACTTAAATATGTGCCCCTAAGTTAGACTAAGCAAGTAGACCAAAGCTTCCATATGAGCCATTAACTTTTAATCACTGAAAGAATGACCTGACTTTTTTTCTCAGAATTTTTAAGTTCTCTTCTTCAGTAATTTTTCAAACAAAATTCTGGATAAATAAAAAGGCTGGGTGTAACATGGATTTTTATTATTAAACAAACTCCAGATACCAAAATTTTAACATGCATCACTTGCTTATTGGCTTTCTTTTCCTTCCTTTCCATGTGGAGGAAAGCATGCTATCAGAAGTTTAAAATATGCAGTCATCACAATTAAAGAAAGCCTTACAAGATTCCTTTAATAGATTGATAAGAACTTATCAAAACTAAGTGAATCACTTAACGCAGTTTTGGGTTCTCAGAGTTCCCAAATTATGGTTGTAACATGGAAGTCAAAATGCTTATACTGAACAGGAAAAAAAATTAAATCACTTACTTTAGCTGCTGAATCGCCCTTTGATTAAAAATTAATTCAAACAATATTAAGTCATTAGTACATTAAAACTTGATTTGCTCCTTGATGTCTTTCAAAAGAGAATGCCAAAGCTGCCAGTCCTTAGAAAGCTTCTCAAATAATTTTTACTGAGCTACCCTCTGACTATTCACAATTTGCTTTTATGTTCCCTGATTGGCCATCTCTCTTCAGCTCTTAAAAACCAACATTATGTAACTCAACTAACTTTTCAAAGACACATACAGTGAAACAGAGGAGAAGCATGATTTTAATTGATTTCTAGAAATGTTTCCAAGAGCAAAACCACTTTTATATATAAACAGGATTCTCTAGTTAATAATCAGATAATTATGTTTTTTTCAAAGATCTAGGCATTTGTTGTAAAGAAGCTGTAAGAAATCTCTTACAAATACTCATTCTATATATGTTTACTTTTCAAGCTTATCTCACCTGTGCATAATTCCACTACAAGCCAGAGATGGTTGCTTGTTTCATACCATTCATAAAATGTCATTATATTCTTATGCGTGAGTCCCTGAGTCAGACGAACCTAGAATGAAGTTTTTAACATAATTAAGTGGGGGAAAGACATAAATAAATATATACATATGGATTTAAACCATGGGGATAAGAAACAATACAATCTACTCTAGATTACCTACTTGTTCTCTTGCCTTTTCTAGTGCACTAACGTTATTCTTCAAATATTTTAGTGTTACATGTATGTTGAGAAAAGATAACTTTCCCCACAGACCCTGCCCAACTCACCGGTTTTTAAAATAGAGAAAAAAAATTAGGAAGTTCCCCAACTCAAAATTATAAATATTATTTAACCTTCCTGCACAACTAAAACAACAACAAACTGGAAATCAGAATTTGGAGTCAAACTTGCACTCCTACTTTTTTTTTTTTTAAATAAGAATACAAATGAGAGATAATACAGCAAGAGCAAGTAAAAAAACCCCAAACTTTTCCATCATTCTTAATCTTATCAGGCAAGGAAAACCATTCGAGAGACCCTGAAAATACGTATTTCTACAACACCTACACGGCCTAATCTCTACAGAAGCCTCTGTTTCTTGCTAGAATGGTATGTAAGGTATCCCCAAGGGATTTGTACGACTAATATACTTCTAAGAACAAAAAAGTTCCCAAGAAATTATCTTTGAAACAATGAGAGGGAATATGAAACTACCGGGTTTGCATGGCAAGGTTTTGGTATCCAGGTGGGGAGGTCTACAGGACTGGCTTCTGTGAGAAGCTGCTGGAAGCTTCCCCTGTGTCCGACAGAGCCAATGCCAGCCAGCTTCAAGACAGACCCACTGCTGGCCAATGCCAACCCATCAGTGATGGTGGCAGCACCTCTTTGATAACATTTAAAAAGGGGGGAAAACACTCCTGTGCAACTGCAGCAGGGGAGAGGAGTGAGAACATGTGACAGAAACAGTCCTGCAGACAGCAAGGTCAGGGCAGAAGGAGGGGCAGCAGGTCCTCCAGGAGCTGGAGCAGAGATTCCCCTGCAGCCACTGGTGAAGACCAGTGAGGCAAGGCTGTCCCTCTGCAGCCCATGGAGGTCCATGGAGAGCAGAGATCCACCTGCAGCCTGTGGCGGACCCCACACCAGAGCAGGTGGAAACCCAAGGGAGGCTGTGACTCTGTGCGAAGTCTGTGCTGGAGCAGGCTCCTGGCAGGACCAGCAGACCCACGGAGAGAGGAGCCCATGCCAGTTTGCTGGCAGGACATGTAAACCTGTGGGAACTCACACTGGAACAGCCTGTTCCTGAGGGACTGCACCCCATGGAAAGTATCTTCACTGGAGCAGAAATGGTATTCGTTCATCAAAAATAATTTTTTCTTGCTAAGTAAGAAATTGATTGTTTACTGGAAGTTAATATTACCACTGGATTTGCACAACTAATAACAAAATAAAGCAAGCCACCACACGTAATTATTTTTACAAGTTCACTGATACATCATAGAAACAGTAAGACTGCAAACATGGGTTTATGCATACAATCTAAAAACCAATAAAATCACATGAAGAAATAAATACATTAAAATAAGACTATATTTAAAGCCTAAGAACTTAAAATCTTGAGAAGCTGATCTAAATGTGACAAACTCCATCTAAAGAAGCATATGGTACTTTTCCATAACCTGCACTACAAGAATTTTGTAGGCTGCATTTTTTTCCCAGATTTAGCAGCAAAAAAAACCCTCATTACTTACCCAGTTTGCTATTCCAGCTCTCTTGCATTTATCACTGCAAATAATGGCAACAAAATTAATTGTTCCCTTTCTTCTTCCTTTATAAACAACTGTTGTATTTCCTCTTCCAATCTCCTCATACAAAACAAAGTTCTCCATGCTTTAGGATGCTTCACAGGCAACAGACTGGAAACATGGCATTAGTCTCATAAACAAATAAACCTAAAGAAAGGAGGAAAAAGGGGAAGCCTTCAAATTTAATAGTCATTCATGTATCGTATTCACCCTCCCAATTACCATGAATAGGAATTCTATACTTCCAGAAAGATTGAATGTAATTACTTTACAGAAGACCTTCTCTCAGGAAATATGATCAAAATTTTGAACAGGTGAATTTTACACTTCCAAAGCTCTTAACACATTCAAAAAGTAATAGATGGGCCAGTACATACAAATTCTAAAAGGTCTATCTGTAGAAATGCAAGAGGCTACAGGGAAAAAAGAAGCGTTTCTGGTTCTCAAGAGTAATGGCTATGCCTTTATTTCAGTACACAAAGCAATGGAGCATAGAGTCATAAAATCATGGAACGGCTTGGGTTGGAATGGGCCTTAAAGATCGTCTTGTTCCAACGCCCCTGCTGTGGGCAGGAACACATTCCACTAGAACACTTCAGTCAATGTCCCATTCAACCAGGCCTTGAACACTGCCAGGGATGGGACATCCACAGCTTCTCTGACACACAAAACAGACTTTCAACAGCTGGATTTTGACATGAAGTACAAAGAGATCAAATAAAGTGACAGAAAAAGTGAAAAGATAAGGAAGGAAGGCCGTTGTGGAAGCCTCACACGCCACCACCTATAACGAAGAAGGCGTGAAACTCCACAGAAGCACCCAAAGCAGCAGCCTCCAGGCACCGAGGGAACTGCATTTGCTCTGGGCTGGATACAGGAGTATCAGGAGACGCAGTTCCCTCTCTTTACGAGGGAATTGATGGCGAACTGAGCAGACCGTGTACGACCCGCGATCTCCTGCGCTCCCAGCTCTATCGAGGGCGGTCAGGGCTGAGGCCCTGCACGGCGGCCCCCAGATACACAGCCGCCTCCCGACCCACCTGCGGCACACGGGAAAGGGCCGTGGAGTCTTAGGAGCGCTCCAGCGGGGGCTTCCAGCCTCGCCCCGGGTCCGCTCCCGCACTCGGACCGAGGGACGGCGGCGGAGGGAGCGGTGAGGGGCGGGGGGGGGGGTCG